>MU254200.1:0-22318 GCA_019669825.1 Calycina marina
CTCTCAGACCTCTCAGACCCCAAACAACCCAACGCAAGCTCTTTCCCAAAGTTCCTGTTAAGGAACGAGTATCAAGACATCAGGGTAGTTCGCCAGCCCTAATTCTAGATGCTATTGACTTCTTTAGCAAAGGCGCGTCTAAAGTAATGCATCAGCTGGCATTGTTACAGGCAGAGAACCGCGATCTTCGAAAAGCAAATAGGACTTTAAGCAAGCGTTGCAATCGCAAAAATCATGTTCACAAACAGGAGGATCACTTAATCTACAGGATGCTCAGGCTTTAATGATGCGAGGGACGTTGCGGACCACTTAAAGCAAGAAATGCCGGCAGGAGGTGGTCGTCAAATCAATGAAGCAACATGCGCGCGACGCTGTGGCAACTGCAATGTGGCTGGTCATATTGTAACAGGGACTTCTGAAGAATTCTGAAGAAGATGTCCTTGAATATCAAAACTAATTCAAGCTTGGTTTAGTTGATCTATTATGGTTTTTGTAGTATGCCAAGGAAAAAGTGGATGGTTCGCTATGCACTCACGTTATATATACTAGCTATTTCCTACCCTTTATGGGTAAGCGAGGCTGGCTCCTTGGAATCTCCTCTCTGGAGCTCCCCAGTGAGCGCACCACAGGGTGATACTATAAGAGAGGCGCTAACCGCTAGTCTGTCTACCAATACGATTGTTGAACAGTCGTCTTCTTTACATATGGATCAGGAAGTGATACAAAAGTGTAGATCTGCGTAGTATCACCAATACTTCCTTTCAAGATTTGAGGCTCTTCAATGCCTCACCCTGACTATTTGGAATACTTAATTTCATTAGGATCCAAAAGAAAGTGAACCTCATAAGTCATGCCTCATCGCTGGCTTAGCCCACAACCTCAGGTTTCTTTTCCTAATCTTCAACTTCTCAAACACCAAAATCCATCCCATCAAGGTAAGAACCCTCGCAATCCACCATATTGCATTCAATGATTTTTACAGCTCTCCATAAACAGGACCGCGTTTTGGCTTTGCGCGCCCGCATACAGATGGAACTGGCACTCAAATCATCCCGCGAGCGAAAGCCAAACTTCAAGTTCATGGATGCCAAGGCTCCCCTACCAAAGCCAGAGCCTAAGGCCAAGGCTGAGATCAAGGAGTTTGAACTTGAGCCATTTATGGGAAGCAAGTTCGCGTTCGTTACACATCATTACGACCAATACCTCGATGATCGTGTCCAGCAAAGAACAATTGCCGACATGGTTGAGTATTTCCTATCGAAGACCACACTGCCCACATCTTCCCTGTCTTAGAACACATGCTGAAAAATGCTGGTCGTTCACGTGGAGAAGTCCTCGCTCTTGACATGAACGGCGACTTCGAATATTCTGTCCGCCGCTAACTCCCGGACGAGACGTTCGTTCCCATGGATTCTCACATTGTCACCTTGATAGCAAGGAGGCACGCTAGGGCACGTTACATCTTGGTGGTAAGGAGTACACCGTCAACGGAGATATCGGTCTGATTCTGTTCGAGAGCAAATACATCTTCTTCTGGTGCATGTTCGGCGATTTCTTCTCCGATTATGCCCCCCGACTCAAGAATATCGGCTGTGTTCACTTGAATTTGGACGATGTCTACAAGAATATCGTGGAGGATCAGCAGGAGGGCGATAAGGAGCTGTGGAGGGGCTTTAATTGCTTCAAAGGCGTCAATAATGTCATCTTCGCTGGAAAGTAAAAGGAGTGCCCTAACCAGACTGTCGACCACTCCCATTTAGCCCCGGTTCATTGGAACCTGCCTACCAACGGATTGAGTTTTGAGGAAGAGCTGAAGTATGTTGCGAAGCAGTGGTTCGAGAACTACGTCAATTTCTCCAGGGTTGTATGACAGATATTGGGACAATGTGCAAGGAGGAATGAATGAGTTTTATCACACGGCTGCTTTGAGCAATTGAGTTCGAGGATCGATGATTGTGTACTTCCTTTGGAACTGCACATCCTTCGGTGCATACGGGGAGCCACAGAACAAGTTAATCTCAAAATGGAAGGAAATGATCACTGAAAATTGAAATACCATGTGTACAACTATGCATTACAGATCAACAGCCGCTGTGAAATCATTGGGTATCTTCGATGTTCACCAAACTCCCTATAAAGTACGCATTATACATGTCTCTCCTCGTCTTCTGCGATACTGACGCGTGGACTGTTCATACTATCCTTGACACCGTCATGCGTGAGCGGAAATGCTACCACTGGAACGCTAGTTCTTCTTCCCAGTGGCGGCATTGGGCTGCTGACACCCGTGAGATTGCTCATTCGAAGTGGAGCTGGACTCGCGTCTCGAGCTAGTATACCGGGTGGTAGCCCTAGCGTTGGTATGTTATTATCCAAAATGTGCTGGGCGTGTCTGAGCTGTGGTGGTGTCGCCGACGGTGGTGTAGCGCGCTCGAAAACCTCCATGTAGAACGCCTCCAGTAACACTGCATCGCAACAGAATGCTTCGAGCTCGTCCTTGATCGACCCTGGTGTTATGGTAGTGGCTAAGCGTGTGTTGGACAGAGGGGGAAGAACCTCGTTAGTTGGCGTGGCACGAGCCACTGGCGAAGCCATGTTTGTCAACACTGGTCTGATTACAGGAGAAGCAAATGGTGATATGTTTCTATCGTGATTATGTGCTGACGAGATACGACTGCCAGTGTGGTCGACCTTCACAAAACGGTCCGATTCGCGCGCCGAAGACGTTCGATTATTGTATAGCCTATTGGCAAGTAGAAGGAAGTTGCCCTCGTCTGTGATTTGTGCTAGAATAACGCCAGAGCGATGGATGTACTGAGTGTATTTGTAGTCAGGCTTACCCCATGAGTATGTGACATCAACGTTGTTTGGGAAGTTCTTAGCAGCTTCTATGTCAAGGACAAAGTTGAACTTCTTCATGATTGCCTTTTGATAGTAGTGGCGACTTGTAGGTGTTGCTTGCGATGGCTGCGGTCCAAATGAATTGAGATCAAAGCATATCTTTGGCTGTCTGTCGGGAGGTTGCAGTGCAAGCTTGATGGCATAGGGGGTCCTAAAGGGATGTATGTCTGTGATGGAGCACGCTTCACCGATCGGGGCTTCGACCAGTCTGAGACCATATCTCTCAGCAGTTGCCGCCCACGACTCGATAGCGTCTTCTATCAGTTTCGCAGTAGCGCCCATCCAGTCGATGCGGATGTGGTAGCAGTTATCTGGATTATGTAGTCGATCATAGTGAAGGTTGATTCGTTCTGGACGGTATGACCTCTTCCGCTGGTCTACATCGTACTTCATGACTTTGCTCAATACCACTCTTGGTTTCTTTACTACACCGCCTCCAGTAGTAGGTGTGCTATTGCCAGAAGATGAGTTTTCATCCTGATTCGAGGTAGATCTAATCTTTTCAGGTCTAGGCGAGTCTCTCGAAATTATCTCGGATACTGGCGTGAAAGGCACCGACATATCACGACGCCTTGATCCAAACCAGCCACTCCGACTCTCTGGGCGCTGCTTCGCATACTCTCCTGTAACCTGGTAAAAATACTGACCATCTCTGAAAGGATGATGCTTCTCGACATGAACAAAGATCTCCATGTCTCTGTTGTCTTTAGTCTTCTGATAGTCATCCTTTGCCATGAGCATGTTCCCAAACTCAACAGCTCCCTCACGCGTCTCGATATCTTCAAAATTTTCAATGAGCCAAGTAGTCATATCAGAACCTATGAAGCAATTATAGTGAAGTTGGAAGTGCCATCTTCGGTTTTGCATTCGCACTCCGCCTCTCTCGACCGGTGCCTGGATCGCCTCTGCTAGTCCTAGGATATCAAGCTTCGCTTTCTTAAACCGTTCATTTTCAATCAGCTGTCCACGACGAGGTGCGCCTTCGCCTTCTATCAGCGGTAAGGTCTCAAGCTCGGCCGTAACTACAACGGATGGATCTTCTGTTCGATATACGATGTCCAAAGGATTCGGGCCCTTTATCTTTCTCGAAGCAAGAGTCTGAAAGCGGCGTTCGTTCGCAGTAATCACCCTGTTGCGCTGCCACATTTGTGTGATTTTCTTGATACCTTCTAAGCGCACTTCTTCCTCACTGTCACCCCCTTGCTGTCTTTGTGACTGGGTTGGCCTCTCCACTGGAATAAGCACAAATCTGGCGCGCCAAAAACGCAAATTATCCGTCATTTCCTCTTCGAAGCCAGCAATGAAAGCATCCACATAGTTCCAGTTGTATTCATCTCGTGGCTTCTCCAAATTTACTTTCCTTGACTCGTAAGCCTGGGCCAAGGTCGTTCGAATGGCTGGATTGTATGTGGCAGACAGAGCAGGCTTGCGGGCGTTCAAACTTATAACAGTTGGCTTTCGAACAAACATGTTTATCTCAACCTCAGTCCCGTTCACACATGAAAGCTGGTGTATAGTACTGCCCATTGACATGAACACGCTTGAGCCGTCTTCAGCGATTCGATCTCTATCGAGAACATTTGCAATCTTCATCGACTTCTGGCCAAAAGCATTAGCAACCGCTTGTCCAATCACGACCTGGAAGCCTTGTGAAAGGCGCAGGCCGATGAGTTCTCGTAAGAACTCTTCTCTGGTCTTGGTGTTCTCGCTCAAGTCATCATCTGCATTCTGTGAGATATTGTAGGGCTTCTGTTGGTACTCAGTCTCTAGCTGGTTTTTTGTAGGAAAATATTCTGTTGTCAGTGGCACTGAAGCTGGGCAACACAACGATTTCCATTTCATGGTATTGGTCAGGATAGGCCGAGGAAAGACGTGCTGCCATCGCTTGTACTGGCTAGGTCCAGTAGCGTCGCTTTCAGACGGATTGGATGGGTTCAAGACGCTCAGCCACGGGGCCATAGCGGTAGTTGGCGAAAGCGTGTTAGGTAATTCGGGGACGGAACCAGCCAAGAGCTTTGACCTATCAAGTTTGTGAGAGTCTTCCTGTCGCACAGACTGTAGCAAATGTCCCCCTTGGAGATCGCCTGGGCGTCCAGCCTCTTCGTAATGAGTACCAAGCAGAGATCTGGACTTCGATTGGTTGGGGAGATCGAGTCCTTGGAGTGCACTTTTGATAGTCATTGGCTGTGCAGCAGCTGAACCCTCAGAAGATTTGCCACTG
Source organism: Calycina marina (assembly GCA_019669825.1). NCBI lineage: Eukaryota > Fungi > Ascomycota > Leotiomycetes > Helotiales > Pezizellaceae > Calycina > Calycina marina. The sequence goes on from MU254200.1 coordinate 5,123, forward strand.
ATTAACGTCACGGTTTCTGCCTTTGAGCTAATACTATGCGACGAAGGAGGTTTCTCTTGAATTGGAGACGCGGCCGAGATGAGAAGATGGCTTGCCATTGTGATAGTAGTCGATCTTTTCTTTACGGGTGTCTGGATAGTGCTACCAGCACTGACGTTCTCTATCTGTAGTTCTGCAGTAGTCGCTTTCGGTGCTGCTATCCCAAACCCGTTTTTACCCAGACTAATCTGGCGCCCGAACTTTGGCAATTTTAGCAATGCTGGCTTCGCGTTATTATCCATGACACTGCCAATGCTTTTTTTCCGAGGCTTCACGAAGTCGTTCTCGTTTTGTCGTGGTTCCCTTGTTCGGGCTGTAGGAGAAACTTCCAGGAAACTGATGCCTTTTGCGCTCTCATGCATGTCGCTGAATGATGTCCCAAACACTTTGCTGTCATCAGCAAAGATCTTCTTCATGGCTTCATCTGTGGCAACTCTGTCGAACCGATCCCGAGCATTCCTCCGCTGGCCAGCTATAGTTGCCAAGAATAATTCTGCTTTGATCGAATCATAAGTCTCCAGAGTGTTATAAAATGCCTTGCGATGTGCACTAGAGTCTCTATGCACTGGGACTTTTGATGGCCCACCGACATACTCTAGGAAGCTAGAATATGATCTACGGCGCGAAATAAATTCGGAGGTGTCTATGAACCTCAGGTCTTTGTGTGACCGGTCCGAGACTTTGCCTGGAGATTCAGCGAATGGATAAACGTGCTGTAATGGAGTGACCGAGATCTCGCTTTCTGCACTTCCCCCAGGACTGCCCATTTCTAGTTCGTACAATTTGCACCTAATAGCAAGGCTCGGGTGTGGCTTAGAGCTGAATCGTTTCATATACTTTGCTCGAGCGGACCGGCCTTTGGTAATCGAGGTCGTGAGACCCGGGTCTTGTTTAGCACCGGTCCAGTATGAGGCATCAATCCAATGAGGTATAGCATAGCTCCACTCCTTAGGAGGCTCTGTGGACGTGATCCTTCCACTGCATCCAGATCGACCAGGTAGAGATGCGTTAGAAGGCGGAAAGGACTCGCTGAGGGAATTAAAACTGCTCCCGAGCAATGATGGGATGGGTACATTTTGTAAAGGCGTGCTGTCCTCACTCCGGAGATCTCTATGCCTAAGGTCTTCATCGTATTGAGCACGTTTTGGATTTCGGTACTTAAACAGTGGCACTGAGTGCAGTGGCATCTTTGGCAGGCAAACAAGGTCTATGCCAATACCACTTCCCACCAAGGTCTCTGTTGTAAGTCTCAAGGTCTCATAGTCCACTTCAAATATACCTGGGCTTGGGGTAATCACTACGATAGAGATCCCTGTTCTCATTAAGTCTCGATCGATGTAGTCGTGCGCAAATTGAGAAGAAGCTAGATTGATCGCCTCGAGCACGTTGCCATGCATTGCTAGAGACGGCTGGGCTTCGATTTGTGTACCAAGAACGCCTCTAGAATTACTGTCTGGAATTTCAGAGTTTGCGGTGCCAACGGTGTCTATGCGGTGCATAGAAATGTCTCTGCGAAAAGACTTGAACTCATGTTTCAATTCGTGGAGAATGGTCGTCCAGGAGCCGCTGGACATCTCACTTACTACAATTCGATAGAAGTCCTTGTAGGGCTTTTTGTTACCATCCGTCTGGACACCAGTATAGTAGGCGCTATCGTGTACGCTGCTAGCCAGTTCCGATGTGAGGCCGGTGTCATACTCGACTCTGGTGAAGAGAGCGATACTAACAAGATGCTTGGCTTTCAAGGATGCCCACTTCTTGAACAGTGCAGGTAAGAATCCATTGGTTACTTTGTTGAACATGATCTCACCAGAGGCTTCAGAATCAAAGTCCCACATCTCTCTTGACATCTGTATGAATAACACGTAGCGGGCCGACTCGCTTCGGAAGATAGGTTTTGTAGTAGTTGAAAAGAACGCTGATTGTGTCTTACTCCCGTTTACATAGACAGCCGTGACAGTTGCTTTGATTGTACCCATAAAGATAATTTTCTGACCTTTATAGACAGTCTTATTGCTGAGTTCCCCTACCGCTAGCCTCCACATATCAGAGCGCGCCAGATATTCATCTTTGAACGACAACTGGACATGTGAAGCAGAGCTGCTCTCCCAGTCTGCCTGGTTTAGGTCAGTTCGACTCATACTGAATTCCTAGAGCGACAAACCTCTATAAGTAGGACTGTAGCACGATTTTTAAAGCAGAACTGGTCCGCGATCTGCTTCAAAACTGACACTTCTAGTGTAGAAGATTTGGCTTTCAGTTCCTTGGGTATATCCCTTGCGATAAATACGTAACGCTTTCCCATGTCGACATCATGCTTGGGATCTACGCCTTTGTGTATTAGACTTCTGGGATTCGAGCTGCTCCGTTCACGTTGGCCATCCTTCGTAAGATTCTCGGTATCCTTTTTATAGAATATTTTATCTTGGAAGTCGCGTACACCGTTGTCCGTCTTCAGGCCGACGATTGCCATTAGTTGTCCTGCTTTTATACCAGGTACCAGATCGAAATTGAGTACGATCTCTTCCTTGGAAAAGGACTCATTATGTACAGAAAGATTGCATCGTCTTTCGATCACCAGCCTCTCTGTTACAGGCGCATACTGTGCTGTCCCAGTGTCCGACTTTGAGCTAGCCGGACGACTCAATGTATTTGTATTGCTCGAAGATGATCCAGTACTGCCGTTGCTAACCTGGCGCAAGTGTGAGCCTCGAAAGGTACCTCGCCGAGGAGTCGAAGGTAAGACTCGAGACATCATGGGCCATGCACCGCATCAGGAACAGTGCGATACTTCATATCATGGATGGATGGTGCATAGAAACTCAACTCGAAGGAAGAAGCGTAGGTACTCGGGGTGAAGTCTACTTATGAAGTCTTGGCGGTCTAGCCTCGGCCCCGCAAAAAAAGTTGAAATGAAGAGAGCTCAGCAAGAACGAGAGAACATTAACTACATTGTTAACTCAGAAGAATGTCGAAACGATATGCGGAAGACGGTGGAGAAGGGGACCAAGCATATCTAAAGCGGCAGAAGATCTCATTCAGTAGCAATGAAGTTACAATTCCGCCCAACCCCTCCATAGAGTTGGAGATCCGTTCAGCAAGAAAGCTGCGACAGGTTCTGGCGTTCGATCAGGATGTCACGCAGTCCAAGAAGGGTACGTCCGAAGTAGCTGCTATCGAACGACAATGCTGATTCATTGGCAGCAATTCAATCATTTAAGACCTTCTTAGAAAGCATCGCAAGCACAGATGACAACTCAGCTCAGCTCTCGATTCTCAAGGAATACCTCGAAGCGCAGAAGCCAGCCGAGGACGATGAATCGGCTACATATCTGGGGGATCTGATTAGAACATGGGGCTTGGCATCAGAACTCAATCATGACTCTCTACTATCTGCATTACCCGCCATCTTCGCTCTGCTTCTCAAGACCATTTCGAATAGCCTAGATCTTACCGAATACGGACTACGTATAGGCCGAATGCTGCTACTTAAGCCACAGCAGGAATTGATCTCTAGATGTCTGACAGCGAGCAAAACTAAAGAGTTTATAATCTCACCGGCGCTAAGATTACTGCGGGAAATCATAACCTTTGATGTAGGGACTATGGCGAAGCAAGTCTTCCGTGCTCGGGACGAGACCTTCAAGAGCCTGGCAAGGAATCTTCGGCTAAAGTACACTGGTGACGAGGTTGAGGACAGGCGGAAGCCTTCTGTTCGGACAAATGCACTTCGCCTAGTCCTGTCATCTCTGAAGTTTCTTCCTATGGAGGCCAAGCGTGATCTTTTGAATCAGCGAGAGGTTGTGGCAGCTTTGACTCGAGATCTCAAGGACGATCCGCCTTTCATGGTTCGTGAGATACTCGATATCTTGAAGACTTGTGTACTACAAGACGACACCTTACCACGAGATGCAAAGACCAAGATTGTCAATGCCAATTCTCTAGGACGGATTTCTATGCTTTATCGCTACCATCAATTCGACGAGGAAATATCGACCGACCGAACACTGAAGTCGGTTGCTACCGTCGCGCACGACTTCATGCTTCTGGCGTGCACGAGTCCAGATATCGGAATTCTTAATCGCCAGGCTGGATATTACCCGCGAGGGATAAATCCAGATGAAATGCCAGACTTCGGTGCAGATCACACAGTCATTGATCTAGGGCTCGATGGGATAGAGTGGATGGACCAATTTACTGAAAACGTACCTGTCCGGAACACTATTTTGTCAGATTTTCTTCAAGATCTTAAACCCTGGTCCAGCTTGAAGCAAAGCGAGCTCATACTAGCAGTGTTAAGAGCAGCACCTGAATTGGTTGCAAGCTATTTCATTTGCAAGAAAGACTTCTCATTTGAACCAAAACTCACTGCAACATGGATTGGATACTCTGCTTTCATCTTCACTTCCCTACAACTTCCAATTCCGAAATACTTTGGACATCAACAAAAATACGCAAGATTACCACCACCTACATCTATACTACTCGAGAACCTCTTGCCCCGAGCTTTGACTCAGAAAGTTTTAACAAGATGTCTGAGCCACGCAAATAATATGATAACATTCTTTGTGGTCCGTTTACTTTGTGTAGCTCTAGCCAAGTTGAAAAACATGATAAGGATGCATCATGAAGCTGATACTGGGTCCTCGTCGAATTGGGCTAAAGCAGCAGAGAAACTGACCGCCGAGTTCTGCCAACGATGCCCATCTATCAAAGACGTGATCAGTGCTTTTAGGAATATGCCTAATACAGAAATGATGCAGAGAGAGGCGACTACAAAGCTACTTGTTCTATACTATGAGGTTATACCCCGAGTGGCACTTGATGTCAAATACGATGTCTCAAGCACACTATCAGAGGTGTTATTGACGATGGATGAATCATCAAAGATACCACAAGATCGAATCATACGATCAATTGAGTTGGAAAACTTATTTCAGTTTGCTCACTTCTCGCCAGGAATGCGCTGGTTTACCAAAGCTGGAGAACTAACGATCTCACCTTTCATGGCTATGTTAAAGCTCTCGGCGGAGGCCCCAGCAAACTTTCCGTTGCTTAGGATAAGATTTGTGCTAAAGTCTGTTATCTCGGAAACCCAAATTCTTCAAAGCCATACTTCACTTTCGGCTTTACGGTTGTTCATCTTGAGGTTGCGAGATCTACGAGGTAGTGAATCGGGACAAGTCTGGGAATATGTTGATGACTGCGTGGCAAGATGCGCCTCGAAGCCGATCAAATATATTTTCATGTTAGAAGAATTTCAAGCAGAAGCCCATGAGTCGGATGATGAGGAGTCATGTGTCAGTCTAGTGACACTGGTGCTGGTTGAGCAATGGCCGTTCCTGGCCAAGAAGGTCTCGGCAGAAGTGCTGGAAGAGGCTGCCAAATTCTTGGCTTCACATATTGCTGGCTCTATCAGGATAGGAGAGGACAAGAAGGTTCTCAAACTAGTCTTAAAGAAACTGTCATTTAGCACGGAGGACAAGTTTATTCAGAATATCTTCGACGGCGCACGAGAACTCGAAGTCTCCGTCCCAGATATGGAAGCCGCTCCTATCCTAGAACCCTTGCCAGTCGCTGAGACAAGCGTTCCTTCAGAATCCGAGAAGTCAAAGGTTGTTGAGACATACATGGAAGACTCGGAGGCTAGAGCAGAGGATCACAGTGCCCTGACCAGGTGGACTAACAAAGATGTTGATGAAGTGATAGAAGCAGGCCACGCAGCAGCCCTCGTCCGACTATTGTCCTCTGAACATCTGAGCGTGCGAAAAGAAGCCACAACCAACCTCTCCAAATTCTCGGCTAAATTGAAGGAATCCATGTTCGAGGAGAAGGAACAAATATGGCTGCTGTTAGCAGAAGTTGTCGAAACGGCAAAGAAGGTTGTGGACAATGGACCACTGCCAAATCTTATCTCGGCTTTCGCTTCGAGTGCTATCACTGTGCTCAACGACCCCCTACACTGTCTGTATCCGAAGATAAACAAATTTCTATCGCAGGGGCCAACTTGGGAATTGGACAAAGTTCCACTCATGTACAAAATTTTGGATGAAGCACCGAGTCTAGACGACGCCCATTACCTGGAGACTGCATGGCTCCTGAACTACATGCTTGCCGGCCTGCAAACCTCAGCCGATATGTCTATCTTCCGCAAACGACGAATTTTCGAAAAATTGTTATCGCTTTACAATAATACGTACCTTGCATCGGGCTTGCGAGACAAGATTCTACGGATACTGTACAAGGCATCCGCAATAGAAGGAGCTAGTACAACACTCATCACTCGCTCTAGCATCATGACTTGGCTGCAGGCGCAGATCGCATTGGGAGGAGGTCTTCCATTGAAGGTTCTCTTGGAGCGCATATATGATTCGTGCGATCAAAAGCGGGTGGGAGTTTGGAGTAAGGATGGAGCTCAGTCTATAAAATCTGAGGCTATGAAGATGTAGATATAGATATATTAGATACCCCAATTGTGATCATAACACCTTGCTTGCTTTGTATCTAAGGACAATTTTCCGTTTCGTCTTCACAAAAAGTTGTCAAGACTTAGAGGATCAGCTCGACCCTACCTTGCCTTGCCTTGGCACTCAGTGCGCTAACGGCTCGATAATCCGTCATGGCCACCAAATAATTCAGGAGCAACATCACCAACAGTAGCAACTCGAGTCTAACTGCAGACATAAGTTACCAAAGCAAAACATCAGCCTTCAGAACATCGACGACTCCAACAACTCAATAACCAGATTCTCAGTAGTCTCCTTGGAGCGGTACAACATCAATTCTTACAACACTTGCACCTCCATATATTGACACACGACGCTTTGCGCGCCTGGCACCCATTCCATATCACGGACAGCCTCGCAGCTGAGCACTGCATCTTTTTGTTGCGACTTGATTCAGCTCCTTAATACACACTACGATATTTAGCTTCTGGTATATTCTCTGCCCTCAGCCGACGATACATCTCCACACCATTTCTGCTCCCAAACACATTACACGAAACCACCTAAATACACAGAATATTTTGTATCATAACTTCTTTTGACTCTTGCTTATCAGAGACTTGTATGAGGTTTAAGGAGACGACAACATAATACTTGTCTTAGCTATGGCAAAACGATACACGCCCGGAGAGCTGAAGTTCTTGAGAAAGTCGCCTTTAGTGGCCAAACCACCTAATCTACGTCCAGCAGAGCAATGGATGGGGTAAGCTACATGTGCTGAAAAACATTGGTTTACAAGCTAATTCTGTGAATCAGATCATCTCCCGCTGAAGCCCCCCGTAAAACAGCGAACACATCAGTGGACAGGACCAAGAGAACGGACTCTGACGCTTTGAACGATCAGACGAACAGACACCTACATCACATATCCAGAAATAGCAGAGGTTAGTAGTCTAGTTGATGTAGCTACATAATTACTCATTTCACACAGATCCTACGGACATTGTACTAGGTCCTCCTCAAACATCCTTTATATCAGCGACATCCTCTCGAAATGCCAAAGCTTTCGACTCCAACAGCGAACGTCCATCCCTTCGGCATACCGAGGATTCCAGTGACGGCTTCACTCTTCGAGGAAAGGGTAGAGAAGGCGAAGATGAAAGAGGTCCACGCTCAGCACTGCGCTCGAGACGTGGTGATGGCGAAGGCGAGCTTGAGACTGGCTGGGAAAAGGTGAAGCTGCGAAAGAGCTTTGGTGCAGAGGGCGTCGAGCGATTCAATGGTCGCATGGGCGGCCTGGATAGACATAAGGATGATAGGAGAAACAAGGATAGAGAAGAGGGCGAGGGAAGAGAGAGACCACAGAGAGGCTTTGGCGCATTTGAGCGATCGCGAGATAAGAATGGAGACACCGATCAGGAGCGGGAACCTCGGAGGAATGGCCTTGGTCGTGGACGAACCGAATCATGGCGAGACAAAGAGGACGCTCCCCCTACACCTCGGGGAGATCGCAACAGCAACGGCGATCGTCTCGTTGACCGTGACCGTGACCGTGACCGCAACAGAGGCTGGAGAGAGAAGGAACATGACGACCATGGAGAACAAACCCGTGAAAGAGGTGATCATAAACACGGCAGAAACGAGCGTGCAGATCGACGATGGGACAGAAACAGCAGAGAGGAGAAAGAAGATCGCGAACCTGAGTGGATGGACGAACCAGCTAATATTGAGGACCCCAAAGCTCATACTATGGAGGAATTCGAAAAGTGGAAGCAATCCCGAAAGGTTAATGATGCGATGGCAGCCAGCAAGACTCCTGCAGAGGAAACAGCGCCAAAGCCTGATGCTGGAGGTTCATTCTTTGAATCGGAGAAGGAGAAGTTGAAGGTCGATACGCCTGCGGCTATCGAGACTGGCCCCGACAAGTTCTTTGGGATGTGGTCGACGCCGAAGGACGAACATCCACCTGAATCTGCTATTGAGTCGAAGAAAGAGGGAGCCACAAGACCTAAGGCAGGCGGCAAAGCATCTCGATTTACTTCTTTCTTTGCTGCGGTTGAGGAACCTGTCCGCAGAGACACAGAACCAGTGCCTGTGGTTCCTCAAGGACCTCCATCTACAGACTTGCTTGCCAGTTTCTTCCAAACACAAGCCACACAGGCAAATGCTTCACCAGCTAATCAAGGCAGCGCACGATCTCCTGATGCCCAGACACCCGATGTGGAGAGAGCCGCATTCCAGCAACTACTTTCGAAGCTAAAGATTCAATCGAACGGACCCAATACTACTCCTCCAGCGAATGCCCAGCAGCAACCTCAGCCACCTACATCTACACCGCTACCTACGCCTGCGCGGGCCTCTGGCCCTGAAAGACAATATGCTCAACCCGCTCCTAATATGGATTTGTTTCAGCAGTATCGACCAGAACGCCTAGAACGTCACGAGGAGCGACCGAATCCGACTCATCGTAGCTCGCAGCATGCCCTACAAGAGCTGCTCAATCAACGTCAGAATGCAGGAAGTCAGGGTCCAACACGGCCTGAGCAGCTGCTTAATGACTTGGTCATTCAACGACACAATTCATCAAGCCAAGGATCATTCCGCCCTGACCAGCCGACTCACAACTCGCAGTACTTGATGGATCTACTAACACACCACCCGGAACCTAAACGTATCGAGCAAACGATGGTCAGAGGACCTCCGCAAAGACCGGGAGAACGTCAAATGCCACTTGATTATCAAGTTCGAGAGCAGATGATTTTTGATCGTGAAGCTTTACAGCACCACCGAGACGCGCAACGTGAGCGTTTGGCTGCTCAACAACAACAGCGTCAAAGTCGCCCGCAAGCACCACCTGGATTCTACGATGAACCACAACTACGTGCTCAGCATGAGAGACATGGCCCTCCTCCACAACCAACACAGATTTTACAGAGACCACCGCCAGGACTCCACAACATGCAGCAAAATTGGCCACAATCCCCATCTGAGCTAGGTCCTCAACAACAGCTTCGTCAACCACACATTGCTCCACCACCAGGTCTGGCAGCTGGTCCAGGCCGCGGTATGCCCATGCCTCAGATGTACCCACCAAGTTTTCAGGCCATGAACAGCTATCCTCCACCCGACGGACGAATGCAGCCTCCACCCGGTTTCTTCAATCCTCCTCCTCCCGGCTTCTTGCCTCCGGGTGTTAGCGGTGCTGGTATAAATGGTTTCCCAAGCCCAGACGCTTTCGGTGGTCAGCATTTTGATGGTAGAGGTCCACCTCCGTCTGGTTATCGCAGATAAATTACTTGCTTCGCTTGTGTAATTGCTTTACGTTTCTAATCTGCCCTGGATACGTGAATGCAAGGTGCCGTTTGTATGCATGCAATATTAGTGTATTATACGATCTGGTACGTGATAAAGGCTGGCTGAGCGGTGGGATGCTAGCTGGTGAGTTTGCGCGGACATTCAGATAGGTCTATATGCAATCACATATCACAAGCGAGGATTTATTACCAAATTTTCATCAGGTGAGCTCTTCTTCCTGTGCGGTACCTTTACCAGGTTGACTAGGCCACTATTTGCATAGATGAGTGGTGAATTTTCTCCCTACCACGTATAATTGACTTTGTGCTAAATACTTTGAGCATAAGGCAAGGGATGGGTGGGCGTATATATAATTGATAAACCCTTATCTGGCCTATCGACTCCCAAGGGTCCGTCCACCTTAGGCTTTCTTTCGAGTCGGAGAACTCAACAACCTCACCAGCATAGCCGACTACGGGTCGGTCTATGGTGGAAAGGACAAGCAGGCTTTAAAGACAAACTGCAAAGGCCTAGAATATCTCCCCTAGAAAGATACTTGGAATCTTCAAATCCAGCCCTGTTCTATCTATGGAAGTTGAAGCAGCAATACCAACACCTGAAGTCAGACTGAACGCTACCACCAGGAACTACGCTTTGAGAATTTTCAAAATATCTCCACGCCATCTAGTCAACCAAGCGATCCACAAGATGCTAAACCCGCAACAAATACTCAAAATAAAATCCAAGATTACCTCACAACTTTGCAGAATGTACGCTTCCATGGAGTACAACTACGGAGACTACGATATTGAGAACATCCAGAATAACTACTTCGCTCCATGGGATAAGGACACCCCGTACGAAGTATAATTCAGCCATCTCAACAAAGAAGACTAAGCAAGGCGCACATAAAGATACTATCATTGATAACCATCTTCTGCACTATGTGATGCCTAAAGCTGGTGAGCCACAATCAAGAGGGACCTTGTCGGCTTCACCTAGAAACAGAGAATTTGATGGTCGCAAGCTGGAAGGCAATGACAAGAGGTTGTGGTTGGAAGCTCCGGATTCCGACGCTTGATGTTCGTCTATCCTAGAGACTCCTGTCAGAGATCTCGTTGGCTAGATATGTGGATACCATGCATTGGTACCACGACCTCAAGCTCGCAACATCATATTACATCTCCGTATACTGCTGTGGTCAGATGTATGGATCGCATCATCGACAGTCGCAATCCTATCTGTGTTCATACGATATGGCGTTGCTAGGGATGATTTTGAGACAACCTTTGGGCATTTATACATATGGGGAACTCTATATCTTCCTACAAATCTGGAATTTTAGCTAGATTGACCTTACTGATGGCTCGACATAAGTTTAAGCGACTCATTTTCAGACGGAAATTGCGCTCAACAGACGCAAGAAGCAAGACAACTTAGATATCTGGTATCACTACTACATCAACAGAATATACGCGCCATTCCCGTAGTCTGAGATATACAACCACATATTACAGGCGAGATTTCTCTATAGTTTCATACGTCAAGTGGACTTTCCCCCATGTGCTGTACTCTTCATTTTCAGACTCTTGACCCCCGTGCCACTACTTGGATTACCATGTAGTGCCGTGCTCGAGGAAGTAATCAAGGTCAGGAACAAGCCGGAAACGGAAAACACATATCTCTCGCTCTCAAACTCAAGTGGGCGCTATCACTAAATAAGCTTAGGAGATTGGAAGGAATACCAGTTGAATACCTGAGCCTCATGTGTATTCACCTTTGATATCACGACTTTGCGTCTAGGTATTCAATCTCTACTTAGCTTACACTAGCGCCATCTTCTCGAGTACTTAACGACAGCTGCCCTGCAGCATTTATCCATCTCCATACACCATCCTCTTTGGCATCAAAATCTCTAACTTACATTGTGTCTAGGTTTCAGTTGAACTGCATCTCTCATTCTAACGCGGGCCTATATCATTATGTCTGAATGCATGGTAAGCTCGCTTCAAAGAGTATCTGGTATATTGAATGTTAACAGCGCACCCGATGCCCTCCTTAAATGAAGTCTGAAACTTCTCCGAGCAAGGATCTCAAATCGAAGCCTGAATCTGGGGCTGTTCCAGCCATCCTACAGCTCAGTAAGAAGCAGCGAAGTCTGGATCTTGAAGGGGTAATACAAGTTGATGTTTAGGGAAAACTCGTGCAAGGGCTCCATCTTATTCAATATCCTAAGGTCGAGAAACCCATCATCAATACAGACTGCCTCAGCCCTGCAACTTTGCCAATGGTAACTCGCTTCCTCAATCCATTGCAGTCAACGTACGTATTGTACAATTTCGTTACTGCGGAGAGAGGCGCTTATGATAAGATAGTAGTTGAATGTGGTATTCACGCCAACGATCTGGATGTTTTTAAGCTTCCTAAAAGGACACTCAGTCGTTGGTGCGAGCATCCGCCGTCAGCGTGTCTCGGTATCTCAGGAAATACCTTGATATCAATCTGTCTTCAAAACACGCTTTTCGTCATGTCTGCCCAGAAGCAGGATGTAACGGATATATCGGAACAGCTGCGATAAATGCCTATGCCTGTCCATCTTCAGCAAAGAAATCCAAGGCTCAGCTCGGGTACTCAAAGTAGAAACAGGCCCCTGGATTCAGCATGTGTTTAGCGCCAGATTGCTCTGCCGGTCAGGTCGTAAGCGACGGTAAGGATAAGCCACTTATGGTCTGCGATTCTTGTGACCTCAATTAAGACTTGTGTCCACCATCAGCTGCCTTGGAATGAAGGATTAAGTTGAGAGGGGTATGATGACGCTCATTTGGGAAGAACAGAGCAGGACGCAGCTTCTAAGATTTTGATCGAGGAGAGCAGGAAGAAGTGCCCGGACTGTAAGTCGCGTGTCGACAAGATCGTGGAAGACAGGTAAAAGCTGTGATAAGATACACTGTATGCTCCCCTCCCTCCAGAGAAGTTGCGACTGATACACAGGCCTAGTCTCTAACCGCGAATACTGCTGGCACTGTCTTGCTCCCGCATTTGGCAAGAAGTCTGCCCACGCAGCAGACTGAGCGTATCATAGTGCAAATCTTCCAGAGGAGAAGAGAGATTCACGCCGTCCTGAGCAGTCTGTTCGCGGATTTAGAGCCAATCCTGTGGGTAGCCATGGGGAGTTAATGAAGCAGAAGACTGAGAATCATGGGGAGTATATGGTGGTGGGATTAACTACTTCTAGAAAACGGAAACGCATGTCTTGAGGTTGGCGTGGCTGTGGGTGACAAAAACGTGGTCTGATTGTAAACAATCCAAGCCGAGCAAAGTCGATCGTTAGATAGTGAAATTCAGGCAAGCGCATTTGCATGTGAAGTGACGTGTAAAGTAACCTCGAAAACTGGACTTTTCGAGATCCAGCTCCCCATTTCTATTCTCAATAAATATTGTGCTACCTAATTTACTTACTCACCTGAATTGCCACACTTGAATAACTCTCCTATTCACTCCCAAATACCTATATGCAGAACGAAGAGCATTACAATCTACTATGCCCGGCTCGTGAACCCTGAGAAAACCACCTGCAGAAGGCTGACAATCATCGATGCTCACCGCCACCACTCCAACCTACCAACATGTCCTGGCCAACCTTTCCCTGATTCTGCTCTGCGCATTTTGCGCGCCATATTTCACAGCAATCGCCTTCGCCAGCTGGATCCTGTCACCCTATACAAATGAGACGAAGCATATTCAGCAGCATCGAAAATGGCGGACGATTTCGAGCTCTACTTTTCGCCCTCGCAGAGTGCTGATTACGGGAGTGGGTATGAGCAAAGGCCTTACTCTGGCACGAACGTTTTACCGCGCTGGTCACAAAGTCATAGGAGCCGACTTCGAACCTTATCGAGTCCCAGTATGTGGACGTTTCTCGACCTCTATCGAGAAGTTCTACCGGCTTATGAAGCCAAAGGCACAAGGTGGCCCTCAATACATTGAGCAGATGAAGCACATCATAGAGGAAGAGAAGATAGAGCTGTGGGTCAGCGTGTCCGGCAACGCATCTGTGCTGGAAGATGGGGAGGCTGCCGAGATTGTTGAGAAGGAGACGTCCTGCAAAGCGATTCAATTCGGCTTGACACCCACGGAGACGCTGCACGACAAACACTCTTTCATTGGGACTACACGGGAGATGGGACTCAATGTACCGCATACGCATCTTGTTACATCAGAAGCAGAGGCCATGGCTGTTCTATACCCCGAGAAACCGCGATCAACGAGAGAGAATCAGTACATCTTGAAGAGTGTAGGCTGGGACGAAAGCGTCCGGACGGACATGACACTCTTACCAATGACTAGTCGATACGAAACTGCACAGCATATCAAGGCCGTAGGACCAACGCCGTTCCGGCCGTTTGTGCTACAGCAGTACATCGCAGGCCCAGAATACTGCACGCACAGTCTCATCATCAACGGCAAGGTAAAAGCTTTCGTCGCCCTTCCTTCCGCCGAGCTGCTGCTTCACTATAATGCCTTACCAGCTTCGTCGGCACTCTCGCAGGCTATGCTGCGCTACACCACACTTTACGCCCAGAAGATGCTGGTCTCGGGTGCTGGCCACTTCTCGCTTGATTTCCTAGTCGATGACCAGATCGCACGCATTGCGGAGTTGAAGATCGGCGCTTCACCGAATGAAGTGAGGGATCTAATGAGCGTCATCTATCCCATTGAATGCAACCCGCGTCCAAACACAGCCGGGATACTCTTCGCGGAAGTTTCAGAAGACCTCGCTGAAACATACCTTTCTGTCCTCGACGAACATGAGCCGAAAGGCGTATCAACGGGCCATCTCTCAGAGGACCGTGTTATCCCCTCACCCAACACCCCAGGATACTACTGGATCGGCAGCGACTTCATCACCATGGTTGTTATTCCCATACTGCAATTCGTAAGGTGGAAAGTCACGATCTGGGACGTGCTAGAGAACTGGCTGGAGTTCGCGGAACATCTCATCTATTGGCATGATGGGACGTTCGAGGTGTGGGATCCATGGCCGGCTTGGTGGCAGTATACTGGGTACTGGCCCGCGATGTTTGCGATCAGTTTGTGGCAGAGCAAGTGGTGGAGCCGATGTAGTGTTCCTCTGAACAAGCGGTATGGCATTTAGACTAAAGCTTTTAATTATACTCTAGAATTAGAGATGGAACATGTACAAATTGTCACATTTGGGATAAAGTGGATAACCACTGTTTATAAGTCAACATGTAAATAGCTACCGAATCAGCGTACGCTTCTAATTCTCTAGTACTACCAAATATTATGATTTGTACCCTATATTCCGTATCGGTTGATAGAACGTTTAACAAACTAACATGTTTTGAACTCTTCAAGTCCGTCCTAAGTATCGGGGGCTGATCAAGGTATTTCTGTATTTCATCCTCGGCTTCTTTTTTAGCTGTTATATATTGTCGACCATCGTGCCAGATCATAACTTAATACCAGGAAAATGGCCCGCCCGCTTGGCACAGTGGTAATGTACGTTAAGAACAATTCCGCTCTGTTAAAGGTCTCGAATTAATAATGTATAGGCGTCTCACTCGTATCAATACGTACGGTGAAATGAGAAGATCCACGGTTCGATTCCGTGAGTGGGCAGATTCTGCTTCTTAGTATACTCGATTTTTTGTTTTTTTGTTGTTTTCAACAACTTGATTGTACAAGACACCGGGCACTTTTCTTTGGCTTTCTACCTAAAACTCCAGCACGCGCCATCTTAACTACTATTGGAAACCTCAACTCAAGAAGCTCGAATCGTCTTAGCAATCAAGGCTATTCAGTCGTCCAAATGGTTAGGTTAGTCTTCGTTCTGCTGCAAACAACTATGAAGGTTCCTGGATCCACACTTCGTCGAAGAATGCACGGACATCTTCCCCTCCCTGGGCGCCGGCCAGGAAATATTTAATTGTCCATATTAGAGGAGGAAGTGATTGTTCGGAGTATACTTAGACCTGGATTCAAGAGGATTTGCACCCCGACTCGCTGGTGTAGAGATATGATGAATTGATTCTAGGATCGCGAGGGCAATGCATTGTAACTCAATGGACAAAACAACTTATACAACGACAACCAGACACATTTTAATCGCGTTTACGAACTTTTTAGCAATTTTGACGAAATGGGTTTGGGCACAAACTGCCCTGCAAGGCTGTTACACGCGCATATTGATATAGTAGAGGCAGTGCAGTTCAGCCAGGCAACCGGGAATGTGCTACGGCGATTGCTTGTATAGATAGTAGTGCTGGAATGCCCTTCAATCTTTGGTTGTTTAAGGGAAGAACAATATTTCGAATGGGTATACTAAGGGCGGCCTCGACGACAGCTGGGTCGTTGAACCTACAAGCAATAGATGGACAAACAATGAGACGGGTCCGGAATGGTTAGAACACTTCGACAAACATACCAACACCCGAGCAAAGGGTCCGTACCGAATTCTAGTCCTCGATGGGCACGAAAGTCACAAATGTGTAATGGCACTAGGGAGAAGAACGAAGCAGAGGGGTAAAGATGCAGTGCAAGTATAGATTCGTCTACCCTAACAGGCTATCAGGATGGAAACATAAAGGTGAAGAGAAAAAGATCAGAGCGGGAAGGAGCATGGTGCTATAGGAATCCCCATCACTCCTGTATCGCAATACCTGCGTCACAACTGCCTACCTGTCACATGCCTGCTACCACTGAGTTCCCGGGAGGTGTGGTAACTGCGGTTACAAAACCGGCCGGATTCCAAGAATACTTAAGGCACATAACATCATTAATCTTTGACTACATCCCCATTCGTCCCATCTTACCCAGCCATTTGATGTCGGGTGTTTTAGTGTTGAAACGAGCGTACGGTCGGCAAATTGAGATGCTTATCAGGGCTAATGTTAGCCATATCACGAGGGTCGGGTTCCTCCTGGCCTTTGTAGCAGCATACAAGGAATCAATAACATGTCAAAACGCTCAGGATGGGTTTCATGGAGCTGGCTTAGTGCCTTTCGATCCCCAGGTCGTGATCTCTATGCTTGACGTCTGGTAGATGCAGCTATCTTTAATATATCAGATTCTGAATCGTCAATTAATTGGATTGACTATTCAACCGATAGGGAAGGTAGGGTACAAATTATGATATTTGGCAGTACTAGAGAGCTAGAAGCGTACGGTGGTACGTATATCTTTACATGTCAGTGCGCAAAGGCTTAATCAGCATAGCCAGGCTGGCGCCCTGTCACATGATCATAGCCTGATCATATCGACTGCTCAATTACCTCAGCGAGCTCAGGCCATTTTTAAGGGGATCGCTTAAGGCTGATTACATAATAGGGTCATGTTATCCGATCATGTTACCCTCTCTTAAAAATAGCCTGAGATCCCTGTCATGCTCACACAC
>MU254201.1:0-22290 GCA_019669825.1 Calycina marina
GCCATCAAAGAGTTCGAGAAGCACTACAAAAAGAAATCTAGACCTACAAAACAAGAAGTGCAAAGTGCTCGCCTCCAGGCTGGGCAACACGTGGAGGAATCAGACGCGATGGAGTGAAGAAAATCAGAAGTTATGGAGTAAGGGGAGACCATATGTAAGGGAATGATCAGGTGACTTTCATATTTTGTGAATAGTCTCACTTTAACCTATTCATATTGTGTAAATAGCTTAAGTCAGAGCTTTCCTTACGAATCTCTTTCTCTCCTTGTAAACAATCACTTTACCCAAGTCGCATCAGACCTCGTTCGTGCCCTTGTACCGTCACACAAGGCTGATACTAACAAGGGCTTCTCGTCCATATATTTGCGCTCAAACTGTCTCCAAGTGTCTAGTACCAACAGCTTCTTTCGTCGCTCCTGCTCGTACTTTAGGACTGGAGTAACTAGGTTTTCAGAGTCGGAATCTTTGTGACGATCCTGGTCTGAAAGCAGCTACATAGGGCAAGCGGTTTGCCACGTGACGGCAGGAAAGCTGGAGCTTCTCTGCAGTGCTTCCTACTGCTCTCTCTTTTCTCTCCTTGTCTTTTGTTCTCGATACTAAGCGTAGCCCATAGCACAAATCCGATTGTCATTCTCTTCTGAGTGCTAACGTGATCTGCCATGAGTGAGCCGTAACAATCTTGTGAGTCCTCCTCTTCTAAGCCCTGCCCAACTTCCTTCACATCTAATATCTGTTTGCGGGCCGAATCTGTTTTCGCTGGCTGGTGCAGCGGTCTGTACGATTATTGGCGAATTATGTGGCTCATAGCTCCGCAGCGGACAGAAAATCCGGTCCGTCGACGATTATCTCGTTCTTCCTGAGACACTCATTTCGCTCGTCTGGCATTCGCTGTTGTTATCTCGCGGGTTTCAATTTCCAGTCTATGCTCAATTCTGAGCCCTCGCGGGTAGCCTTTAGTTCGTTTGAGACCTTTTTCCGTTCTAATCTGTGTAGCATCTATATGTAACGAACCGAAGTAGAGTAGTTGCATCGGCTACCAACTGGGCCAAAAGGCCACTAAACTTAGTGTTCCGATATTGACAGTGTTCCAGTATTGTCGACGGATCGGAGCAAAATGTGCCTTGGGGACTGTTGTACAACATGTCGCAAGACGAACTACTCGTGCTTGGCAAGACCTTTACGGAACTACTGGACAAGGAATTTATTCGGGTTAGCAATTATCCTAGGGCAGCACCAGTTCTCTTTCTTCGAAAGCCAGGAGAAGTCTTGCGGTTCTGCTGCGATTACCGGGCTTTGAACAAGATTACCCGCAAGGACCGATACCCGCTACTCTTGTACTGAGGCAGACTCTGTATTTTCAATCACGTGTAATTGACTACAAACCCTGACAATAGCCAGATATAGGTTGCACTTGGAGCGGCAGAAAGAGAAGCCTCTACTAGTGCACGAGTTGGAGTATCTTGTCAGGGTAAGGGGCTTTGTGATACAAAGAGATGTAGATGCTATAAAAAAAGCAAATGCTGTATTATACACTGCCATAGAGATGAGCATGATTGTAGCAACTAATCATATCTATTTATTCGTACTGAAAAAGCATTAGTTGATAGGCCCAGGAGAAAGCGGGCTAGGGCAGATACATGTAACGTTCTTGGACTTCTCGGTTAGTATTCGGGCGAGAAATAATCAACTAAGATCTTCTCGAGTAGAAGCAACGTCGGGTTGGTATAGGAATGAAGAGGCAAGTATCAATCGAGGTGAATCACGTGGGAGTGATTCCGTTACAAGCTGGGTAAACTGTGAGGTAAACAAAGCTATGGTAATTTGAGCACGAAGCTCCTATCTACGAAGGAAACTACAAAGACTATATACTAAGAGATTCCTCCGGGTTAGCCGTGTTAGCTGGTCTAACATGTCTAACGGGGAGACGTGTTAGCCAGGCTAACCGAGCTAACCTGATCACGTGATATCAGCCATCTGATGATTCCCTGGTTCGCTTCCTCCTGTAGGTAGCCGTCCAGTAGTATATACAAGATGCTCTTGCCCAGGGCTCTACTATGACATACGTCACTGAGCCTAAGGTCCTTGGTAACGTGATCCAGATCGTGACAATACAGTAGGAAACTCACTTTGATTGAGTTCAATATAGGGCATTATGTTTTCTTACTTTTTCCATTGGTGACTGGCGTACGCTATTCGCGAGTGGCTTGGAACATATACACTGCGACTGACTGTCTCTCCCGAGTAAATACAATTTGTGTTGTTGCATGCGGATTCGGATTTATTCGGTCGAGATGATCTAAGAGGGAATATGGCAGGCGGTGCTGCATTGATTGGGGTGTTTGCGGGATGTGAGTGGTTGTGGTATGAGACCGGCGCGTGTGAGGTTCTGGAAGTGCCATTCTGGTGCACTCTCAGTCTTCCAAGCCCAGAAGACCCACCCGGAATGTGCTTCATACGCATCGAGTTGAGCTTCGATGAAGTATTCCAGGTTAGTCTTGTCGACGTCCAACATTCCATCAACAGTTCCTTGGTACTTGTTCTGACAGTTTCCAATATAGCTGCTGTCTGGGAATGTGCCATCATAGCGGGCTCCCTTGTTGAATCCGTTCAGCCACTTTGCGCAATCTGTTTGTGCTCCAGTCCACTCGCCAACAATGGTCCATTTGTCGGAACCGGCGAGAAGAACAGCATTAGAGCAGGCGTTTTTAATGTGTTCGCATGGTGTTCGAGCAACTTCACCAGGAGAGAAAACCTGATAGATGTGTGTGTCGAGGATGATATTGTTAAGTCCACTGGCGCTGTTTGCGAAGCCATTCCAGTAAGGAACGCCCAAGAATGCATCGTGCATAACAACTGCTGTTGTGCCGCTCGAATCACGAACAGTTCCCCATCCATCATACACGTACTGCTTGATCATACCAACATCGAGACCCCAGTTTGCTGGCTCATTGAGCAGTTCGATGGATGTGACGACGTCTGATTGGCTTGCATAGCGCTCAGCGAGGATTCGAATTGCGTTGACAGTCTGCCAGTAACTGTCGCCTTGGCCCCACCCAATGCTTCCATAATTTCCGGAGTTATCGAATCCATTCTGACTCAAGGGAGCTCCATGGAGGTCGAGCATAACCTTGATTCCAGCAGTTCTCGCCCAACCGATTGCTGCGTCGAGGTACTCGAGCTGACCTTGAACGTATGGATCTTCGAGTAAAGGAGCTAGTGCCCAGTAGCCGATAGGTATTCTGGCGTGGTTGAGACCAAATCGTGCCATTTCGGTGAAGTCTGCCTCGCTGATCCAGCTTCCCCAATGTGCCTTCAACGCTGCTTGTGCTGCATCCTTGCCAAGATTCTGAGTAAAGGTGTATTCATCAACCGCCGTTCCTCCTTCGAACAGGGAAGGGGTGATCCATGGTTCCAAGACGAACCAACCTCCCAAGTTTACACCGCGGACCTTGTCGCCGTCGAAGTCAAAGGCAAGACCTTGACGCTTGAGACTTGTGAGGATTAGCAATTGGACCCAATGTATGGGAAAGAGCTCAGATCTTACGGATTTGCATCGACTATTGACAAGCATGCTGTAACTACAGCGAGAGCTTTGGCAAAGACCATTACGTGAACTGATGTAGGTGAGAGAGTTCAACTTTTGTAAGAAGGAATTGTAGATATAGAAGTGAATAAAACACAACTGCTGGTTAGTGTCGACTTTGATTATTTTGGTCGTTGAAGTGATATCGTTGACTGGTTGAAGAACATTTGAGAACGTAGAAGAGCTAGCAGAGCAGGTGAAGAGCTACCTTTATACGGAGTACCTGCCAACGGAAGCAGCTATCAACAGACCATAGCCCATGATCTAGAGAAGGGCAGTAAATGCAAATTTGATTTGTTATGACTCTACTTCGGGCTCCTTTGCCATACGATAAGTCTTGGTAGAGGAAACGTGGCTTTCGACAAGAGATTGTCCTACGTTTATCTAATTTGATTCGAAGACTTCTATTTTCTACCATGATGAAAACAGCACTACTGTCTCTCAACTCGTGAACACCTCATTGCGTTCAGCTCCCTTCATAACTTGTGGTTCTGCATTCGAAAAGTGTAGTTTTCGAACATTGACATGAACCCTTAGAATGAATGTCAACATGCTCGACTTGGCATGCGGTGAGGCGTTGCGCTGTTGTTCCAGTCTGTTCGCAGAGCAATGATGTGCATCTTACAGCAAGTGTTTCCCTGATTCAGTCGCTGACTTACCAGCTTACCCAATAAATGCTCATACTCCCTGACGGCATGCGCTGGCTTTCACAGCCTTGGAGATGCCAAGCATGCTCATGACTGCAAAACCTCCTGAAAACATGAGTGCGTCCAAAGATCGTCGCACAGAGGAACGTCATAATTACATACTTGTGCTTTGATGTATCAGAAGATGAACTTTCAACTCCTCAGCTGATAGCGGTACGCCTTTCGCCGGCTGCACTAGCTAGCTAGCAACACACTTGAAGTACCAGCGAGCTTCATGTCGGAATATGCAAATTCGGTCCATCACACAAACGGAAAATGCCCAATTCCCGGCTAGCAAGTTCGTGGTCATAGTGCTAATCCACAGCGGCTACGCTCGCATCCCCTATAGGACTCCGGTGTAGCTTGATGTATAATCCTTCTGCATGCAGCTGCTCATAGGGGCCTGAAGTCCATGGAGCTCACGATGTGATTTGTCAAGGGTTACATCCATGGAGTAGTTTTGGAGTTCCCCAGCGACGTATGCACGTGACAATAAAGCTGCAGGAAACGCACGTGACAGAACCTTCTGGAATCTCCACGTCAGGTATATAGATCAGCACGGTTATCGAATCTTCTTGTAGATAGCCTCTCTCGCGGAGGACAAGAAAATGCTGCAGAGAATATGCAAGGAACACTAAACGCCAGCTCGAGCCTACTCCGAACTCATAAAAATGTATTTCTATCTACTTATTCACATCGAATATAATTAGTAACCTGTCAGTTTCCCTCCCGAGTCTCTACAATCCTTTAGTTTTAAGGAATCTTGTCAACCCATCGGTTAATCGTGTCTTGTGATAGCTTTGCTCACCCTTCGAGAGATAGCTCCTTTAAGGTGTCGATCAAAGTGAGGATACTGTTTGACGTGCTGTTTTGGAACTTGCCAGCTATTCTCAACAGGAGCGAAATCAGGTGAGCCGGCGCAGTTTAAATACGTCTCGATCTCGTATCTTTGCTTCCATGATTTCACGATATTTCGGCCTTTACTGTAGCCATGTCCTGAATCACCCTCTTCCTCGAGATCAAAGTCTCCTCCTCCGAACTCAAGCCACGGAAGTACGACTGGCTGAAGGATTTGGTCGATGCATGGTCGGTGATTCATCTTTCCGTTTGTATTGCCGGCGTCGTAGAAGATTAGCTCACTCTTGAAAATGTAACCGACTGCTGCCATGCGTGAAGTTCATAATATAAATCAACCTCCTCCGACACGTCCTCTTCTTTCCCCTTTTTCCCGACCTTTTTCTTTGTCTTCGATTGTACCTCTTGGATACAGTCGGGACAGTTCCGTTCGCCTGGTTTACAAAGGATGTAAATTCGACCTTGTGGGCCAAAAGAGAAATGCACTTCGTCTGAAAAGCGTACCCGATACCAGTCTTCTGGGTTCGGATATTTAGCTAACATGTCGACAGCCCATTTCCCTCTCCGTTTCGCAAGGTCAGGAGAAACAAAAGACTTCCGGCATGCAACACGATGGCGCCAGCCGAGCTGATTCATTCGACGTTGTAATGTCTTCGTTGAACAGTTTAATTCGAGCTCTTCGACAAGAGATTCCCACGATGAAGTAGGTCCTTCGAAACCATTATCCCACACTAACCTCTCTGCTCGGTGAATGTCTTCATCTGAGGATCTGCTTCCGACGTCGAGTCTCTTTCCTTGATGTATTATTATGATGCCGGCGGGCAGATGTCTCTTCGATATCTTCCGACTCTTTATGTCACTTTTCTGCATATAGACCTTTAATCATTCGATGACCGGAGCGTTCTGAGACGTGACAATGGTCGATAATGTCTTTCCGCTTCATCCGGTCTCCTTGAGGCTTCGAGTCTTCCCATTCGATAATTGATTGTATGGCTGCTCGTTGCGGTGTCTCGTAATGTGTATAATGTTGATTATTATCTAGCTTTCGACGCGTTATAGGCCGAATAGTCGAGTCTTCGGGGTCTATCTGTTCAGGAGGTGTTTCCTGCCGTACTGGACCTGTCTATTGGTTCAGTCTGGGGCCAGTTCGAGCCATTTGTAAGTGATTAATTAATGTCGAAAGGTAGTGTTTTGGTAGAGATTTGATGTGGTTTGGCATTTCGTCATTTCGGATTAGTGCTTATTCTCTGCCGCTTTTTTTGTCCACCGCGAGCCTCTGTAGCTTCAACCACGTAATTCGGAAAAATGATCTACCGATGGAGTCAGATACTCGGTGATACTCACTATTTACTGATAGTCCAAGGACGGTTTTAGTCGGTGGTTGAAGTTCTTTGGTATCCAATCGTCAAAAACTCATCATCTCGTCCGGTAGGTCAAATGCGGGAGAGCAATGCTCGCTCTGGCCTGGAGGCTTGAAACTTTGGAGAAGAACTACTCCTGAGGTCGATTTCCTCCGTACTTTGATCGAGCAGCTTCATACAAGAAGATGGAAGATTTCACTTCTGCTGGCGCGATAGGTATGAATGAGATGGGCGAGCAGTCGTAATCCATTGATTGGAGACACTGCAGCTCCTTGATGTTCTGTAGGGGCTTTTGGGGTGGTTCACTCGATAAACAGAGAATGATGTAGCTGCACGAATTGGCAGAATAGAAGCTAGTATGCAGGTATATGAAATGCCGCAGCAGTATCTACAGGCCCATGACTTTTCGTTGACTTAGGTCCTGTCATAGCATTAGGATTTCCCTTCACGAGAGGTATGCATGGCAAATTTATGCTGTCCATCCTTTGATAGCATGTGGCACGGACGCTACCTGCACTTGCTTTTTACAGTGCTACGGATCTTGTAGAACACCCGAACTCCACGACATCATCTTCCAGATCATCTCGTCATTCATGTCACCTTGTTGATGAAATCGAAGACAGGAAAATTGCAGTTCTCGAAGAACTCTGTGCTCGAAAAACTATCGCCAACAAAGCGATATGATGCTTGCATCGCGTGGCTGTTGTAGCACAGGCTTCCACAGTTTGAGCCCTTATTGTGAATCAATGCTACGACACGTGATCTTTCCACAGTTCACCCTCCAATTGAGCTTGAAGCATTCTCTTACTTGATCTTTCGATCCTGCTCGGCCTTCCGCTTATGCTCAGCTTGTAGTCGACGCAGCATGATACTGGGGTCAAGAAACGGCATAGGAACTGCTTGGGAAGAGAACTCCATGCGTCCTGAGTTTGTTAGTAGATGGTGCTGGCCAGACGGCAGTATCCTGCTTACGCTTCTTTCCTATCTTTGCGTCGGACTCGACGATTGAGATGTCGTTCTTGGAAATACGTTTCTGGGTGTATGATCGCGTTCCCAGAACTGGTTTAGGGTTGGGTGGACGAATAGAGCCGGTGAAGAGCTTTCGACTCGAGTCTGATGCCATGTCTAAACTTCATGGATTTCCACCAGCTTACTCAAGTTATCGTTGTCCTATCCATTCAAGAACTAGACGCTCTTGTAGGTCAAATTGACTCTTCGTTGCTCTTTGTGATAGATCTCGATGGCTGAGTTAGTGAGTAGGTATGTAGTGTTCAACGGCTGATCGAGACAGCTCGCGTAACCTGGGTGGTAGCAAAGCGGGGCTGCGGTAAGAGCAAGGCAAGCGCAAAAAGTTTACATAACCCCATATACCGTACCAAAACACAGTCCGAATCTGGAGATACTGCGAGACCGGACACACCCATTCTAACCGGGCTTGTTCCACGGTTTTAGCACTAAGTCCCGAGCAACCAATCCCTTGCATCAGCCGCATGGAAGTTCACCATTCCATCGGCGGTGGTGGGGGCTCACCTCACATGCGGCCAGACACAGCTGGGAGCTCCAACTACAACAAGCGGAAAAGGACTGGCAACGAATTTGGGAGTAGCCCAGGTAGTGCGCCCGACGGCGAAGACGATAATGACCAAAATCGAAGGCAGCCAGGCGTCAAGAGAGCGTGTAACGAGTGTAGACAACAGAAGGTGAGTCATGGCCATGATATAGAGGTCCGACATTGGGAACAGCTGTAGCTATGTGCTGTGAAGGAGACTATGGCTGACGAATATTCAATTGCAGTTGAGATGCGACGTGGTACAAGATCCCTTCACGACATGCTCGAGGTGCACTCGGCTCAAACTCGAATGCAAGATCGAATCAAACTTCAAGCGTGTAGGGAAAAGAAGCAAACATGCCGAGATGGAGAAGCAAATCGAGCGGCTACGACGAAACCTGAGGAAAGCTCAGGTTCAAGGATACCTAGTGGACGATGAGGAGGAGACAGAGTCACCAATTACTAATGGCGCATACTCCAGGAACTCTCAGTCATTCATGAACTCGGAAGAGGCTGTATCCTCGTTACTTCATCTCAAACAAGGAGGCTACATACCGAGGATTATGAGAGAAATTGAGACGGTGAGGTTGATTGAAGATGATATAAACAACCTCTTCAGCCAGTTCTGGGCTTTTTATCACCAATATCTACCATTCCTGGACCCGAACCAAACACCAGACACCTATCATCAGCAACACCCTTTACTCTTCTGGTCGATCATTGCTGTTGCAGCTCGCCGATATACAACAGATCCGAGTCTCCTGACGGCACTCACAGGGCCCCTGTCAAGACTGTTATGGAATACTGTTGGAGAAGTGCCCAATAACCACTTTGTCGTCAAAGCGTTATGCTTGTTATGTACTTGGCCACTGCCGACGAGCACGACTACCACCGATCCCACTCACATACTTGGTGGTGTCATGATGAAAGCCGCTACCGGCATTGGTCTCCACCGCCCAAAGCATACCCAGGACTTCTCTCGAGTATCGGTCCAACTAAGTAAAGAGCAGCTCCACGATCGTGTTACGACCTGGGCTGTATGCAATATTGTAGCGCAGAGCTTAGGTACGGGCTATGGCCAGCCTGCATCCACCTTGTACGACTGGACGCTCGCAGTTCGACCAGGATACGAGGATCCTTTTACTCTATCACCTGAGCTCGAAACAAGACTTCAGGTTGAACGCTTCTGCGATAAAATCTCAAAAGAGATGTACAGCAATGCAAGTGATCCTCGTGGCGTTGCAGGTGATGAGCTAAGAAGAACTTTGACACGAGTATTTCGTCGTGACTATAATGAGCTTCAAGCCTCAATATTGTCCAGGCAAGATGTGTCACCAATCGTAAACCTGCATCTAAAGGCCGCAGGCTTACATTTGCGCCTGTCTGCGTTCTTCGATGAGCCTAAAGAAGTTGGATACATGGACGATCTCCTGGGTTTATGGCGAGCTGCTACAGTCTTCCTGGACTTTGTATTTGAGTTAGATGCCAACGGTACCGGTATGACTGGTACAGGTATACTCAAATACGCCACCGGGTACATACTTCAAATGATTGTAGCTGCTTGTTTCACTCTTCTGAAGCTACTCAGCTCGTTCTTCTCCAAGGAAGTTGACTTCGGCAAGGGAAGGTCCTTGTTTCATCGCACGATACAAGGCATCAGGAGCATGAGTATTATCACGAACGACCTCCCATGGAGGCTCGCTGAGCTGATGGTGCAGATGTGGAATGGTGCTCGTGTTGAAGCGCGCAATCACCGTAACAGCGTGCAAGGTATGGGCAATGGTGATGCCGACGATAAACCTCTCAAGATAGATGATTCACTGCAGTTAAAAGTACGGTGCAGAATGAGTATGAGCTTGATGTTTGACTCCATCTGGAGATGGCGTGAAGAGTTCCAGGCTCAGGGTCGAGGAAATATTGATGGTATGCTCTTTGACATCCATATATACCAGATGACTAACCTGCCTAGCTAAAATCAACAATCCTACCAACCCTGACTCAGCAAGTGACTGCCAGGCTTCTTCAACGACGCGTCTGGATTCGACACTCATGCAACCTCAACAGATAGACAGCCAACTTCTGGTAGCGGCGGGAGCTGTGTCGTCTAATCACGGCTTGCCCGGCAACAACATGATGGGCGGTACTTCCGGCTACAACGAAAGCAATTACGAGGTTTTCGACCCATTGAACTGGATGTTGGACGGTCTTGTAGACTTTCCATATTCGTATCAGGCCATCCAGGGTCTGGAGGCTAGTGGAAATGGGATGAACTAGAAAAGTTCTTTAGGCTAATAATGCTCACATTGAAAGCAAACAGGACTGGATACACGATGGAGAATTCTGGCTCCCAGGCGTTTTAATGTAACTTGGGTTTTAGGAAAAATTTACGAGTAGTGGCAGATGGCGCAATACCCTTGTTTTGTCGTTAGGCTGTTTCAATTGGCATATATAAACACGAGGTTGTTCTTCATGAAGGGCACTTACCTTATCGGCGTTTACGACTGAGGAAATGACGAAATGGTGCTTGAAGATGATGGAGTTGGAGTACTATGTATCTAATAGTTTTGAAATGGACATGCTCGCCAATGAAGTCGTATCTTTATTCTCGCTGCCATTTGTGCGTTCTCGGCTTGTGATCTGTAGAGTTTTCTCTTCACTCTGGTGTCTCTTGGGAAGTGGTTTCCACCAGCGCATCTCGATCTTTTGACCATGTCTCATATGCGAACGAGGCAGCTGCCGTGGAGCATCCAGGAGTCCCTCATACAGGACACAGAAGTGGAATTACAGCAGCATAGTATCCTTACCACGGCTCCGACGAATCACGTCCCCGAGAACTCTCTGAGTCAGACACGTGCAGCGCTTGCACATAGCAGAAACGTCTGGCTTGGACTGCTCATAGCTACATGAGAAGTCGCTCAGCTCATGGTCCTTGTCCCGTTATCCAGTTCGCAGGTTATTTAATATTTCTTGTAGTGTAGTTAGGGCTTCTTTTTCAGTTCTGGTCGAGAGGAAGGGGATGCGGCATGAAGTGAGGCAACCTTTGTCATATCTTGTGATGTCTCGTGGGATGGTGACCGGCACGCTTTGTGAGTCTTTGAAAAGTGCGAAGTCTCGGACGGTACAATCGGCGTGTTGAAAAGCCGGACTTAGATGCATTACTAGCGTAACTTCTGCCTCTGCTATGCGAAGATATTTCCTGTGATGATTTTGGTCAGACATTGTACGAGATCAGCTTTGGGAAGAGGATTATACTCTCTGTATGTAGAAACCTCGCGAATAAGGCGCCTTGGAGGGCGTGATATGGTAGCTATGTATGGACTTCGAATCCTGGAGATGAGATGTCCATTTTGGTTCCGTTGATGACGAATGTAATCTTCCACCTTGGTATCGCATCTGCTACTTTGTGGAACGTTCAAGTATGTTATGGAGAAATGTTAGTCTGGGAATCTTTTGCAATATGTGGCGCCTCTCTTCCACTTAGTTTCTGCTTATACTTGAGCAACTTGTCGGGTAATCTTGTAAGTTGAAAGAATAGAGATGGTTGGAGCGAGACTGGTTCCACAAGATGTATATCTGAATTGTTTGACTCTGTGAGAACATGTCTTAACAGACGTTCAGTTGAAGTTGCTAAACCTGCCCAGAATTTGCGCGCAATCTCTTGTCGCATTTCACTGAGTAGCCGTGTGGAGCAATCTGGAGACCATGCGGAGATCTGTATTACCTTTCTGATGTAATACTCCACCTTGAGATACATATTAAACACCGCATATGACCTAATTAATTGTTTCTGTGTCCATAGCGCACGTTGCTCACTCATCAATGGTTCAGCCACGAAATCACCTCTATAGGTATACGTTGAGAGGTGGTGACCCTGATGTAAAATTCCTTGCATTTCCCAGCCAGCCTGAAGAACAACACATGGCTGAAATCGTCAAAGAAACGTTGCGACTGACGCATATTACCATGGTACGTTATATGGCTTCAAAAGAGAAAGATCGCATTGTAAATTGCTCACTTATGCTACAGAGACTTCGGTATACCAACGAAGCAGCCCTGACATCGCTGATGGCCTGTCGAACATAAAGACAAGCAGCCTGGCTCATTTCACCTACACAACGTATGAGTGCTGCTCCGTCGTTGCCTCCACACCTCCACGGTCTCATATATGGCCACAGACCAAGTCTATGAATGGATCACAGGTTGTTTTAGAATATTTCTCCCAAGGACGCCCCCCGTCGCCATTCACCCGTCCGTATCTTGAGTTACATCGCTGTCACTGATGCAGATGAGATAAATGCTATGGAACTTTATTGGGCAATGATTTCTGCTGCGAGGCCACCGTGCTCGTTCTTCAAATACTCGGATATGAGGCAGTCGAGTGGATCGTCGCGTCCATCAACTGAACTGGTATGGATCGGGTTCACCAATGAGATGGAAAATAACCTGTTCTGAGCAGATCGCAAACATCAGCCTCTGAAGTAATCCACTTGCCAGCATCGATTAATCCGTTCGGTACTACGTTTATGAACAGCTCTTGCTACCTATCACGATCCAGGCCCGACACCGATTTACCACCTCGCCACACTTCCGTTTATGCACTCATCCAAGGTTATTTGTTAATACATGAGTCACGCCATATTTATAGCATGCTCAGTCTATCACGATTGAAGTTGATAAAGGTCCAGAACGGGCTCAGAAGAATGTACATTGCCGCACTTTAGCAAACACTATTTCGCCTTATAACGCAGCGCCGTCATGCACTAGTAATCATGCTGTTTGAGATCTTGACTTTGGAAAAGAGTACGTTTCATCACCAGTCTTATATTTCCAGGTTGTACGCCTGATCGGTAGGGATTATATATCATGCAGCCAGCCCCTGCAGGTTGAGTTCTCACCAGAGAGCAAGAATGCACGTTGTAATGGCTAATCACCTGATTATCGGGGATAAGGCCCCTGAACTGTAAGCGAGACTTCATAAAGTCTCATTGGCGGAAGGAGTGACAGACGAGAAAATCGATAAATGTAAGAACCGAGGTATCCAAGGTGTCGGGTTACTCGGTTTAGACATCAAGGAGATGGCCGTCTTTCTTGCAGGTTTTTTTGCAGTTATAGTATATATGAGAGCGTACTTCCACCTGCGCTTCAAATCCATGGCTCTCATTTTATAGTTTATCGTTCAAGACAGGGACTGATGATCTGAACCGACGCCTGAAGAGATTATTAGCCATGGAGTCTAACGGCCGTAACGTCTAGGATTCAGACGTTGATCATAACCCTGGCTAACAAGTTCTCGGCGCAGCGGAGTAATCTCCTCTTTACTATCAAGCAAGCATCGATCGCTGCGGCTACGCACCATCATTGTGTCTTAGTTTTATCTGAATGTTCCATAAGCCATGGAAAACCGGTCAAAATTTGTCAACGTCTTCTCCTCGCTATCATTTTCAGACGGCACTTGGCTTAGTGTTCTGACCAGCTGAACCTGTACCTATTATTAGCTGATCCGGGTTCATAGCTGCTCTTTTGAGTAGGTGTTGTATACTGGCGAGTAGCCCACTCACCACGTTAGCAGGTAGGGAATGTGGCAGTATATCTCACCACAATCTATAGATGTCTGATTACAAAACGGAGAATGAAAGACGACACAGAGTCAGAGTAGCACGGCCGGCGGGTCTACAAATTGATAAACACGAGCTAACGGACGAACTGCTTCTTTTGTGAATCAAATAGCCGCCTAAAACAGGGGCTTGCGCGTCAATTTGCGCTTCCGATAGTATTCCCATTCCCCGCAAATGCACACTCATGGTTTCACGCGTCTTGGTTAAAATCTGGTGTCGGCCGCGTCAAAACAAAGATCTCACATCATAGCACCTTCCCGTTCGTGGGGGAGTGAGACTTCTGGACCTTCATTTCCTTGAGGTGCGCTTTGACGATTCAATCCAGCTCGTGGATGCCAGTTACCACGTTTATCCCAGCTTCAGATGCATCGGACGCAGTCTGTGGGAAGTGTTCATTCATGCGATCATCCCAGGAGTACCTACATAGCTGACGACCTACTCTATGCCATACTCAAGTCAGAGTCAAGTCAGAGTCAAGTCGGCACAGAGACTATATATAAGTGGGTCACGGGTTGCCCATCAAGGGAAACCTCGAGGATTAGAGGATAGTGGCGCCGGCCACCATGCCTATACCGTATGTGTACATTCGATTAACCGATGAATCCTAGTGGCTCGACGGTTCCATCTGAGTGAGGCAGATTTTGGCCCCCGAACCGGTCCTGATCATGATTGTCTCAGTGTTCGGGAAAACGAAAAGTGACAGAAGCGGTGTTTTGACCCTTACCTCGTGGAGGTGTCAAATGGATCGTCCTTCCAATTAAGAAATTTAGTTGGCCCCAACGCACGGTTTCCAAACGCTCATCTGCCGATAGCGAATCAGATTTTGAGCTTCTCGTTAGCTATAAAGCTCCGTGCAGCGTGATTGCGCCGCAGCTTCTCTGCAGTGTGTGCACAGGTATCACTATGAGGCCATTTATACCGCGCGATTCTTGTTACCAAGCCCAAAGTGGTCTAGGTTACCGGTCAACGACTACAACTACTGGCTTCCAGCTTGCCACAGCTGTCCGCCCCTGTCTTCCGTGTGCCCATGTCTATGGAGTACCAGTCTGTCGGGTCGTCCGCTATCATCTGCCCATCTCCTCGCATCCTCACGTATCGAATTCGGTGCACGGAGTGGTCTTCCCAGGGTTAGCCCATATCGGTACGGTATGATGAAATGGTGGAACATGAGCACGACTACAGGGCTGAAGCTGCCTGCCATGAACCTTACAGCCACTCAGATGGAACTGAGCAAATCGAAGAAAGAACGTTTACAACAGAGCAGGTTCAACAACTAAGTCTTGCGACTTTGCAAACCTATAATGTCTACCAGAATTCAGCTGTTAAGTGTTCTCTAATGAGCCTCGAATTTTGGACGCTACCTCTACTCGACACCGCCCCAGGGAGCGACGGGCTCACGGTCCGAAACGGATCGATCGACCCTTTTCCCTTCAGAACTAAAAACATATCAAGGGAACTTTTGCAACAAGCATGATATACAGAGATCCTTGTTACCATACTTGACCACACCCATACTACCCTGCAACGTTCAGCTGTCGTTCACTCTTCCAAAGAAGAGGTCCACTCCCTACTGAGCCAGAACTCTTATTTTAGTAGTGATGCAAGTATGGATATCTTGTTGAGTTAGATTCAACATGCTCCAGCCCCAACGCACTGCCTTACATCCCTTTCCTCCGCTTCAACTTCAAGTGGTTACACAGCTTTCTGGTATGTGTTCTTGCCAATCCTGGTCATCAGGGCTCTACTCACCCTCGCTTGTGCGCCTGTGCTGCATGGTTGTCCCAGGCGCTAACTGTGCATTTCAAGAACCGTTGAAGCATCGTTATACACACTTCGCTTTCTAAAAGCGGCCAGTGAGTTGACCCGTCCATGTGGGCATGCATTTAGGTCGACTTCTGGTACATTAGCCTTCATAAGGACCTTGAAACCTCATTTCACTTCGCCTTGCTGCAACTGGGCTCTCTCGCCATATTCTAGACCTACTTGAACTCTTTCTATATGTTAAGAGTGCGCGTTCTGTTGTTGAGGAAGCACCTTTGAAAGACCTATCTCACGCACGTCATCCTCGCTTCTCAAATACAGTACTCTGCACCCGCACGTTGGCTCATTATTCCGTCTTGCCTTCTGAGGCTCCTTAAATACCGACCCTTCTCCTCTACCATGTCTCTTTCGTGCGAAGCGTTCTATTCCGCGCATCTGGGACGACGAGATAATTTCCACGCCATATCAACTCCACACAGTGCTGTATGTTGTGACGAACCTTTGATTTCTTTCATAGACACAACCTGGTTGTTTTCTGACTCCATCGAGCAGGTGTCATCATTCAATATTCCAGTTCAGTGCGATAGATCACTCACAACACCTGTGTCTCCGACACAAACGCGTGCTTTTGAAACCACATCGCATAATACAACGTTTGGATTTCTCAGTGGAGATGACGAGCGCCCTGTCGAAGGACGGAAAAGCCCTATGAAATACAAGCATCCCCACCATATCGCCACTTCGGAGTCATCCATTTCATATATACCATATTGGGCACAAAGCGTCTCAGCAACACCAGCGCCTACACAATCTGAACCCTCACCCACCATGAATCAAAGTTCCAACACCTTGAGCTCAGTGAGTGGAATGAGAAATGGCAGCCATCGTGCTCGGCTCCCAACGCCATCTTCAGGGAATTTTCCCGTGCGCATCGCACCTAATCCTCCTGCTCCACGGCCAGCTCTTCAAGAAGACCATTACCTTCAAAAGTCTGGTACAACGTTACATTCGCTACCGTTACTGAGTCCTCTAGCATCGACTAGATCATACTCCCAGCCGGTGGATAGCTTTCCACTGAAGGCTCCCTCGAGGAAGAGGAAGAACTCTCGAGATGCTGACGACTTTCTCCTTTGTGGCGATATGACTCCCGAGGAAGAACTCCTCATTCAGCTTTCTGAGATTGACCGACTGCCATGGAAAGAAGTTGCAGTCAAGTTCAGAGAGAAAACCGGAAAGGACATGAGGGTTCCAGCTCTAC
Source organism: Calycina marina (assembly GCA_019669825.1). Taxonomy (NCBI): domain Eukaryota; kingdom Fungi; phylum Ascomycota; class Leotiomycetes; order Helotiales; family Pezizellaceae; genus Calycina; species Calycina marina. The sequence goes on from MU254201.1 coordinate 16,669, forward strand.
AAATGCGCAAGAAGCGATTATTAGAACGCATCCGGCAGTGGACTCCAGCAGATGTACATTACCCTCTACCTTCACAACCCGATAGACAACAATATTACAACCGCCCAGATGCTAACTCGTTCGTGACAGGAACGAGCTCTGCTTCTGGCTATGCAGTCTTTAGATCATAGGGAATTCGACCAGGTCGCCGTAGCTATGCTCAAATACGGATGCTTGGAGAAATGGCCGAAGGATGCCATCCAGAAGAAGTGGTACGAAATGCATCCAGAACTTGAATCTGGCTACGAGAACTACGAGCTCCCGAGGATCAAGCGTCACATGACAGAGGATTATGGCGTTGAGACCTACGGCTGTGTGGACGACAGCGACGGCACTCTCATGCCCTCACTTACACCTTCTATTGGTGATGAGAGAAGCAGGACGGGTAGCGTCGATAGCACAAATTACAGTATCGAGCACCACATTGCTCAGCATCTCAGATTTGGAGTTCAGGAGGAGCAAAATTGGCCATGATAGTATGCACTTCTATGTAACGATTGATGAAAGTTGTCATTCTTGGTGTTCTTTGGGAAGTTGTTCTCGTTGGGCATAGGTAGATACTGGTTGCAGGGCAAGTTTTCACAAGGTTTTGGGAGGCCAGATTGTCATGCATGTTCTTTGGTTCATGGTTTATACCCAGCATAGCAAGAAATTGTAAAAGTGTTTTGTAACATCAATCTTGTGTGCTCTGTGTTCTGATATCTAGATAACATGGGTGAGAGAAATGTGCCTTATGACAAAGCTCTCCAATGATGCAAGCGAAGCATAAAGGTGACCGTTTTGAAGACCGGCATCGCCCTGCGGCTGTTGGTGCTTGATATCCCCTTTACCTGCGAGAAGCATCACTGAGAAATACCCACACGAATCACATCACACAGAAATTTTAGTTCCAGGGTGTGACATTACAACGGACGGCGCTTATTTGAGTGAGAATGGAATGAACACTAGCACTTGCTCACTCGACAGCGTATGAGAATGTAGCTGAAGATTCACTGCTGATATTTGGATGGCAAACAAGCGGTTTCCCTGAAGCTTGCCTGAGACACATCTGCCTAGTGATTTATGCATTGCCGAGGTGGATCTAATCTTGGGAAGTAGTTTTGGTGTGGGGAGTCAGCGAGCTTCCCCAGAATTATGAACGTTGAAATATTGAGGATCCAATTGTATAAGGCAGCAAACCTGCAAATGTTTACATCGTGTATAGCAAGGAGCGCCTACGAGACGTAGAATGTCATAATAGAAAGACGTGCTTAGTGAGTTGGTGCCTGATACCTAGGTGCGCAGGTATTGTCTAACAGCCCAGGTAGCTGAAACGTGATACCGGACACCGAGGAATTGTTACTAAGTGGTATTCCACGTTCTCTGCTGATGTCCCAGGCCTAGAAGTGCCCAACTGCAGTTCTATGTCAACCACTGGACATAGGTGAGGCAGTAATGGGTCGTCGTATTTCCTTATTAGGTAGTTGTGGTTGTTGTTGGCTACTTTCCTTGCTCCCCAATGTCATGGCTGGATCGCGTATGGCAAGGTTTGAAGGCCTCATAAGAAGCTAATTCGCTTTCAATTGGTCAGCTCTACCAATCGCCGGAACACACAGGCCGTAGATCATGCTCGCGTCAAATTCTTGCTTTCATTCTGCCTTGGCAGATGTACCGATTCCTACAGCTACAAGAGCTTTACGCTTGGAATGGGAATGTTGGGACAAGAAATTACTACAAGAAATAGAGTAATATGAGACATCATATTCCGATTGATAAACCGGAATAAGCTCGATCGTCGCGGCGGAAGTGGCTCCGCATGTTGGTTAGGAAGCAATCACTAGACGCTGTCTGTTGGTTCCAACTGAACATTGTTGGGCGATCTATGGCGTCTGTTAGGAGGCTAGCTGCGGAAGTTTGTCAGTGTATGCTTGAAGTAAGGTATTCCCTGAGTAACTGTCTCGTGCTCTTGCCGCCAAGTGTGTTGCTTGAGTGGTTGCCCGCCCTAGGAACAAAAGAGTATTTGCTGGCCCTCAAATTCAATTTTCGGGAACATTAACGTTGCGTTGGTTCAAGACAAGTTGCTATCCTGAGAAACGAGTCACGGTCAACGCTAAGGTGGCTCTGCATTGAGCTAATGGAAACAAATCTTTGAATCAGGCAAGCCATTGGCCAAATTAACGCTCAACGGGTTTGAAGGGGGGGTTTTCAAGGCCTTCTCCCAGGAAGAGGTGTGCAGGGTAAGTAATAGACATGCGGAAGCGTCTGAATCGAATTGTGGAACACAGAACCAAGTCTTTGTTCGATGAGCGGATGATCAAAACTAGAATATGATATGTGCCGTGGCTTGGCTAGTCTGCAGTGTCATTGCCTCCGGGCTACCCTGATTCTATGTGAAATGCCTATGATAGGCTTAGCATTCTTTGTATCACTGTATCTAACAGAGGTTGGAAAACTACAACATATTCCTCCAGTTAATGACGAATAGGCCTTCCTTTTCGGATCAAGAGAATACCGATAGACTTGAGGGAATCTTACCCTGTCTAGAGTTCCATTTATGGAATTACAACATGTATTGGGAATGGCTGTGACTCCTGGAGATATAAAATGGATATATATGCGTGAAGCTGCGCCTAGAGGCATCAGGGAGGCACCATGATTTGTCCAAAGTCGCTGACCAGAAATCACACTGTTCATCGTGTTCATCTCCGTTGACCTCCCAAAGTGTGAAAAATCTCTCTGCTGTTCTCCAGTTATAAAACTACACATACTCATCTCTTCATAGCTGCTAAAAGCTGGCCACTGGCTTGTTAAAGGTAACAGTATGAAAATATCCCATTAACGGATGATCGGCCACTCACGCACGGTCTCTCCTCCTAAGCTTGCAAGCAGCATATCTATTCATAGTACATGGTCCTAACGCTGAAAAGTTGAAAGATCTTCCAGGTAATAAGTATAGGAGCGGCATCACTGCACCACTACCAGCTATGCTGAAGTGCTTTTGCAGAATGTTTCTGGGCTCCTCGATGACTGACCAAAGTACCTTGGTGCAGCATAACGATAGAGCTTAACTATTTGGATATTGTCGCAACATCTGTCGCATGGTCAGTACCAAGCTAGCGCGTTGATGCCAACCACCTGAAGAAAGCCGCTGAAGCCTAGTTGGTTATCTGTCCAATGACTTCCGTTCTCGACCGCAGGTATGTCGTGGCCTATATCATCGGAGAGGGTTTGACTCTTATTGGAACACAACTTGGGGCAGTGATTAATAAATATCATACATAGCCAATATGGAGTCCTCTGTCCACTCAAAAGCAGTGTTCACTTGATGGCCTTCTGCTATCCGGATTCGGAGACCTTTCAACTTTAGGGAGTATCTCCACAGTAGGTTTTCGTGGTTGGGCAGTAAACCCCTATTCTATCGCTTATAATGAAGTTTGCCCCACGAGAATAATCCGCTGCAGTGCCAATCCGACATCCCATAAGGGGCTTAAGCGACATGAGAAGGTCACGTGCTTGGTAGTTTTGTCGAAGAAAAGAATCCCTTGATGCTCTAATATATCTCGCAGAAACTCTAAATCATCACTAAACAGTCTTTCAGACGTTCAAGTCAGAGACTGTAAGATAGTAAACTATGTGCCAGCTGATGATTCTTGGGACTCGGAGGTTCTAAGGTTGATGAAATACCAGATTCCACGACTTCTCAAGCTCATGCTGCTATACAAACCAACGCCCAACAGACTAACGTGCAAACTTTTCCCCCGTTATGCTAGTACATGTAAGTTGGAGAGGTGATTTTGCTGCTCAAAACTCACTGTTTATGATGTTCCACTCTGCGCATCCAGCCAGACCGCACCTCTTTTCGCAGACTCGCCAAATTGCACAGGCTCCCGGATAACCAGAACCGGTAGGACTTAAACATAAGTCTCTACCAGACCTCATAGACGAACATGTACCTGATCATAGCCACTGTTTCCTAACCCATATATTGTTCTATGAACAGGACTATCACTCCATACGGGAGCAATAAATTGCTTCTGCGAGGTAAGTCGTGAATAGGAGCATCAGCGAAACAAATTTATCAAACTACTTCACTATGTGGTAGCCACAGAATGAGCGATACTGTCTTTCAAGATACCGGGCTATAGATCAGCTCCAATCCCATACACACGCACTACGTCTAGGACGGCGGTCTTTTCAGGTATCGGGTCGCGGATCAGCTTCGATCGCATTCATAGGTACTACAAGTAGTGCCGCTGCTTCCCTTGTTACTTGAGGAGAGTTTCCTGTTGACACGCCCAAACCAAACGCTCCTTCCAGAAGGTCCATCGTTACTTAATGAAGTATGATGGACCGTTCCAAATGTCGACGTCCACATATTTCAGTGAAACGTAACCCATATAACCATCGTATAACGTAGAATGATGCTCATTATCTTATTTTCTTCGTACTTATAGATAAGATGACCTGTAGTTTCCAGGAACGGTCGATGCTTATGACATAGTCTTGTTAAGAGGCGAGCCAATGTCAAATATAGTAACCCCTCAAAGATCCTCGCATCAGGAATTACGCTTGATGTACGTTCATTTTTGATCGGCCAATCTCTATTCCATCTGCATTCGGCACATTCATGCTCTGAGGGAGTGTGTTTCCAAGGTTCTTGCTCCAGAGCAAGTAATATGGCTCTGAAACCAGAGTAATGAAAACTACGCCAAGTCTCTCGACTACGTGTGCAAATGAGAACCAACAAAGCCGACTTAGCACGGCCTAAAGTGTGCTCAGCCGGGGCTGGAGCTTTATCTCTCGGGTCCCCAGTCATCAAGAGGGCTAATATCGAAGACAATTAGTACCGTGGTAGCTTAGGTAAGGCAGACATGCCCGTTGTAGGTTCTGCGCTATTTCTTCGAAATCTCTTAAAGTATTTCAGTCTTAACATTCTCAATGAAGTAGTACTATCTGCTCTCGGGTAAGATCAACTTCCGGCAAAGCCCGGATTGCATCAACCAGATTCAGTATCGCAGTTTGCTTGAATGGTAAATGTAGGGAAACTCCAGCAAGTAGTTCAGTCACGCGGAAGCTTGCCCCAGTCCCCATCGACAGGCACCTTCTCTTCGCTCAGCAACATGAGCGCCTTTGCGGCTTGAGAAGTGATGATACGACCAGCAAGGTAGTCCCTGAAGGTAGTTCCTGAAGGCAGTAACCTCTTCGGGCGTTGTCATGTCGTCGTTCAAGCATATGTGACCAAAATAGCCCCATTAGTTGCTACCATCAATGATGTCGTTTCTTTTGAATTCATTCTTGAAGTAGGGATGGCAGTCCCATCAGTCGCTCTCAATCTTGCCCTCAGAAGGTATGGTGATAGATTTGCAGAGGTCCTAAAACTTTACACATGGCAAATTATAGGGAATGTAAATCTAAAGAAAATATATGTGGAAGGGAGATTGGAGGAAGCATATAGCGAAACACCTATCCTGAAGTGAAAGTCTTCTATAACAAAGTGGGTGTGTGTGTTTGTGTGTGTGTGTGTGTGTGTGTGTGTGTGTGTATTTATTTAACGTCAGACGGACAGCAGCACGTGACCGCTGCCCTGGGGGAGCCCAATGGACT
>MU254202.1:0-22180 GCA_019669825.1 Calycina marina
TGTTCGAGTCATTGCGCGAATAAGAATAGTCGTAGATTTCGAACTAGGAGTTGATGCTGTAGAAAAGGAGGGTGAAAAATCGTTATCGTGAAAACCCTGCATTGCTGTCTCCAAGACCCCAGGCCTTCATTTCGATCCGGATTGCGTTCTCTCTTCAGCTTAGATGAACACTCGAGAGTATCATCAGTTCGTAGCCAGCACCGCGTACAGGTAGAGAGATCCGTCTTCGCTGGCCTATCCTCACGCCTGTGTAATATAGCAGGCGGTGTAATGGGGGAAAGAGTCATGTGATAGAGCGTCTTAGCGAGCTGTGGTGCGGGAGCTAAGCCTCTTTCGGAACGATTCTGTAAATATCTCGAGAGCTTGCTTTGCAATTCTTACCTCTGCGTAGACGTTTTGACTACTAATATACGACTCTGGTCTGTATTTACCTGACAGGCGGGATAAGACGGAGATGTACTTTCCTCTGACTGATCAAACGCCTGTTTAACTTGCTGCAATTATCCTTCATCCAAACCTTAAATGGAGGTATATTGATCGTAATTGGAGTCAAGAAGGGCGTGTGGATAATTGAGCAGCGATGAAGAGATTCTGGGAGAAGTGCTATGTATAAGCCGTCCGTCGAAGCTTCTTCGACAGCTGCGCCCTCTGTAGCTACCAAGGCGAAGAGCTAATTCAGCGAATGGTTACACAGCGAGCAGGACGTGGATGAGAAGGGGATGGATGAGTACAAGGTATACTGCTCGATGAGGCTCGTTCCGAAGGTAATAACAGCATATAAGTGGTGGCTTGGAGACTCTCAGCAGAAGATATTTCCAAATCTTGTCAAGATGGCTGTTAATATACTCTCAATCTTTGCAATGAGTTCTGATCCAGAGCGGCTATTCTCAGGAACGAAGATCAAGGTCACAGATCGTCGAAATCAGTTGGAATTTAATCAATTCAAGCTTTAGGGTGCCTCAAAAGCTGGCTTCACATCAAAGAGGATCCTGGCGACGATATACATGGTGAACTAAAGAGCTAAACGGCAGTGAAGTACGCTAAAAGTTGCTGTTAGTACCCGTTTTTGGCGTCGCAATATGGCATTGGGTACCTCCATAATGGCCAATATTTATCGTTTCATATTGTTGGCAACACTGATATAAGTGTTCGGTCACGTCCCAACTTCAAAGTTGTTTCACGTGCTTGCCAATAGCATTGCCTTCTCGACCTTGGGTGTAGCATCTTCTATCGTAATAGCACTCCTTGGTGCAAGTGTAGACTTTCCATGCACCGTCTTAACATATCAGCGATTCAGCTGTCTCTGGTGTGTCTGGCAATCGTTGGAGAGGAACAGATGATAAATTGGGCTTTAAACGACATCGATCCAGCCTGTCTGCAAGGCCTTCCTGCTTGCCCTCGTTGTGTAACGCATAACAACCATTTGCTAGGAGGTAAGCAGAGCGAGTAGTAAATGCAGACTCGAAAATAATCACAATGCATTTGCAGCAGACATCAGACTCGAGACTGGCCGGCGGATGAGCTGCTACAACCACTGTTGGGGTTGTGTGGGCATTGGCGATGATGGTCGTGGCTCCTGGAGCAAGAGCAATGATAGTGAGTGTGCTTGGTACTAATGATGCCATGTCGGTGTATAATGAGAGTAGTATCTTGAAAATGATGACCACGGTCTCGCGAGTGCTTCTTAGTCTAAAAATTACACAAATAAATAAATAGGCCAGTAGCCAATAAGCTTCCGCGATAGTAGCCTATGCTAAGAGACTGACTTCCGCCACTGTCTTGTTTAAAACTCGCTAGGATTCGCCAGAATTAGGGCAAAGATTGTAGTATATTTTAAATTGAGGCTAGGAGCAATAAGAAGCACCGTCATATTCCCTTTGGAACCTCGTCACTCCTGCTGCAGAAGGGATTCAGTAGATTTTCGTGGATGAAAACATAGAATTCGCAGACTTCAAAAATCGGCGAAGACCTTTCTGAACCAGCAAGAGTTTGGAAGTAATCTTTGCTTATAGTACACTTGCCAACGGACTTCGGGAACCTCTGTTGTCTCGAAATTGAAGCAGTACTCGGGTGTAAAGCACTGGTTCATGTGTTAACACTCCATGGTCTCCAAGGTTTCATGCAAGAACTCTATACGAACAGGATTTGTCTTATTTCCCTGAGACGCTACCCCGCTATGCATCGACATCAGTGAGCTGTCGCACTAAGCTCTAGTCGAGCAACGCCATCTGTTCTCTATAGAATTCAGCTTCTCTGTTCCTACTCTTCATTAGTAGTATTCATTAAAAGTCAGTAAGGATAGTCACTCACATATCCTCCTTCGACCGCGGTATCCTATCTTCATCCTCAATCACCGGAAATTTCCCCTTCTGCTCCGGCCTCTCCCATAGATCCCAAAGTCCACCACCCACATTACCCTCCTCACCCTGCAAGCGATCATAAATCCCATCTCCTTCTCCCTTCTCACCCTCTTCCACTCGCGTCCTCGGGATGATATGACAATGCATATGCGGCACCGTCTGTCCCGACTCCTTACCATCTTGAATCGCAATGTTGAAGCTGCCATCCTCTATACTGCCTTCTTCCTGAGAGATCGACTTGAAATGGACCTTGGCGAGCATCTTCTGAACTTTCTGAACAGTGGTGAAGATAGATGTCACCTCGGAAGTGTTAAGATCTGTGAGCCGCTGGACAGGCCGAAATGGGATAACTAGCACATGCCCAGGGAGGATAGGTTTTATGTTTACCAGTGCGTAGCAGTTTGCTGTCCGATGGAAAACCTGTCAATGTGTTAACAAGAGCAAGGGAGGTAGTACCGCCAGGAGTCATGTGATCTGTAAGACCCAGGAGAAATTACCTGCTCTGTAACCTCGAAAGGCCCGAAATGTATTTCATTCCTTGAGCTTGGTGCCATTTTGTGGATTTGCTGGATATGGGATGAAGACAGTCTTATCCTTCGCTGTATGAATAGCATCCGCCTGTAATTTGACGATGATATCAATACTTGGTTCATGAGATTTTAAGCTCACTATGATGGAAGCAAGAGTGCGTACCAGCAACGTAGGTAGAATGGATGGACTCCGTTTCGGCTGCAAGTACTTGTATTTTGAGATGATATATTGAGAATTTAATATCACTTGCAACGTGACAAGACATTGAGCCTCCTGCCTGAGGCACCCATAATCAGAACATCTTGGCACGGTCGACATAAGAAATATCCATGTCAAAGTTCAGCGAAATGGAAGCCTGTCAGTCAGGGAATCTAATATGTTTGAGAAGGAAGTTGGTACATTCCAACTCTCAGGCACTATAACAAACGAGTCTTGGATCGATTCGGCCGTCCTGTCTACTTCCATCCTCGATCTTCGTTTTAGCTGAGCTAACTCTGCTCATATTATACTCTAGAACCCATACAAGTACCCAGTACCTATCCAGTGCTTTCAGATCAATTCTCCTGTATAATTAATACTTCATACGTATTAAGAAGTGATGAACGAAGATGCTTTCATCGAAAAGTCGCGTCTCATACTTCACTTCTCCTCAAAGATGGCAGAGTCGGAACCATCCGATGGGACAAGAGTGGTTGTCATGGAGAGTACTTTTTCAGTGGGTGAAATGTACCCTCCTTGTAAATTTGTTGGCTGTGGAATATTTATGCCTTCTGCTGCTTTGACGGGACTAACATCTCGCTCCCAAAATCCAGGTGTCCGGGTTGATCTAATGTTAAGTTAGGAGGGCTTCAGAAAGGGATTTATGAACTATCCCCTTGTGCCCAGCTTTTCAAAAACCAGAGCCATACTTGATGTTGGCTTTGTAGTATTCTTGGGACACTTACTTCCTGTTAACTCTCTGTAGTTCTCGTTTGGGAAACACCCCTTTCTTCTCCCTTTCGACGTCTTCGGTGTCCGCAACAGCTTTCTCCACTTACAAAATGTTAACATGTGCAGTCAAAAGCCAGGGCCTTGGTCTTTACCCGAATCACCAAACCGCGGGTTACCGCTTAGGGGCCTAAACATATGAGGTCGAACGAGTTGTATAACGGCTGCCTTATCCTTTTTTGCAACGCTTTCAGTATGTCTACTGATGTAGCGCTGCAGTTTCTCAATTCGTGCAGCAGCATAGAGTTTCGACATCTTCAGTTTCATCCTACCGGGTGATCCCTTTCCCGTAGGAATAGATGAGGCTTCTTGATTGCAATATTGACACACCTTAATCTGGAGGGCCTATTAGATACGTGATACACACTATGGATTAGTACTTCAAGTCATTGGCACATACCTCATCGTTCACACCACACCTCCACCAGCCGCTTCTTAACCGACCTCCTGGAACACATGCTGGTACTTTGACATGGTAGTGTAAGTTCCACTCGCGGTCAGGAATACTACCGTTAACTATATCATGTAGTTGGGATATTTCATTTATCAGCTTAACAAATTCAGTCAACTGATTTTCATAGGGAGTATCTCGAAACCAACTGCATTAACTGTTAGCACCTAACGTAATAGCCCAAAACTTTGAGACGGAAGTCATACTCAGGAACATAGGAGCCACAAGTGTCACGATCCTGAATTGTGAATGGCGGACCGGGCGGAATATGTGTTTTCTTGCAGATCTTGCAGTATCCTAGAGGCGCGCCTTCTTCGATGTTCCTGATGAAGTCTCGACGGATCTCCTCAGGGCCATAAATCTCTGACAATCCGAACACATCAACATAATTGTTGTGCGATGGCCTTCGGTTGAATTTTATCTGACGGGCGAGAAATTCGCCCGGCAATGCTGTTATATTTTCAGCAGAAGGGATCGATGGTGCTGGTACTGGTTCTGCCTCTAGTTGGACGTTTCCTCCATCAAGTACACGAGTCAAAGTACTTTGATATGTGCGATAAATACCCGCAAGTCGGCTACTTACGCTCTGTGTACTGGCCTTGTTCGCTTCGTTCTCAAACTCGTCTCCACTAGATTCCTCTTTCACCTTAATAATGTCATTTTCGTCGGTGCCATGTTCTTGCAGCTTTTGACCTACATTCGATCGATTATCAGCGCGCGCCAGAATGCTTGCATTGATTCCGTGGCTTCCATTATGCTCAGCATCGCTATCAGGTGCCAATGATCGCAGCACTAGCGCTTGATTGATTTTCATCCTGTTGAATATTGACTTGCTGGCTTGCTCTCGATGTAAAGTAATCTGTCGACTGACAGCAGCCTGCAATACCACAACACGTCGAATCGTTGCCAAAGTTTTGTTCCCAGAGGATATGATAGAGTCAATTTTCTCTGAAAGCGCAGTAATAATCTGACGTCGCTGAGCGTCTGCCTGCATCTTGATTTGCACATTGGCTGGGTTAAGGATGGCTTCTTGTCGCTGTTGCTGCATCTGCTGATGGTACATAGCCTCTTGTACTAAGCTATGATGCTCAGTCCTACTAGGGCGACGTCCATTGATCAACAAGGCATTCGTATATTCGTTTTTGACTGTCGGATCTTCATCAGCGACAACCTTGTCGACGCTTTCTACCATACTCATGTCTCCTCGAGTAGTGCCGCTGACCTCGATGGCGAACTTCGGCGGACTGGGTTCATAATGCGATGGTCCGTAAGCCTAGATACGCAGCTTGAATCAGCACATTCTTCCTTAATCGCGAGAAGCACCTACTGCATTTGGAGGTGGAGGATATCCTCTCATCTTATAGTTCAGGTTCGGACTCGGACTATTCAGACTTGACATACTGAAACCTCCGCGCTGTATGGCACCGTTATGAGAGTGAAACTCCGGATAGTAAGCTCGACGTCCGTCGGAGCGGATGAACCCTTTAGATATGCAGTAATCTGTAGCAAGGCTCTCAGGTGAGGTGACTCCGTGCGCGGTGCTAAGCTTAGGGACTGGGGAGAATGCTCCGTCTGAATTGCTGGTGGGATATGACTGTGATGAAACTGCCATTTATATCAAAGCTTTTGTCCTATGCTTGTTGTATGTGGGTGATGCGGATCATGGTGAGGTTTAGCATCCAGGTAGAAAATTGAGGCAAGGCGGTTCTGTGCTACCATTGTTATCACAGACATCGTCGAGGAAGGAGCGGCCATCTAAACTCGATCAAGATGCCTCGACGGGGAAAGACCCCAATCGAATTGCCTATTCAGAAGTTGCATCAAATTAAATCACAAGACTAACGTTCCAGCCCAGCTCGCTACATCTGCCCAACAAGGTGATTTGGTGCGCCTTATTATCCTCATGGCATGCAGTAACTCCAGTAGATATATTGGTGGCGGCACAGTTCGATATAGAAAACCCTTTTCTTGACTGTCCCATGTGGGTTTAAGTCTGTAAGTAAGATATTCGCAAACATCGTTTTATTGTTTATTGGTTGTTAGCATGTATATGTGCAAGTTGTCTCATCCCTTGCCGAACCACCTGTCGACGTCAAGCTGAAGTTGTTGGCAAATCATACTCCGTAAACACTATATCTATACAGTCGAACTTTCTCTGTATGTACAGATGCCTCAGATCATCGGAAGTGAGGAACCATAGGACCAACACTAACCTTCTCCCTCTTCTTCAAGGCCTCTTCCTGCTCCAACTTCATTGTAGCCTTAGCCAATCTCTTCTTGTCAGCTTCGAGCGTAGAGAACCGCCCCTTCGCGCCATGCTTCATCTTAGTAATCATATCACCAGCCTTCCCCTTGGTGATATCTTTCGTTTTCAACTGATCGTCCTGCTGTCTTAACTTATTTAAGAAGATGATCTGTCCTTCTGTTGCTGGACTGTTACGCCAGAGCTGGTTCTTGAGAATGAACTGTGCAGGATACTTTTTCTTGGCGAAGGTATCAGCTGCGTGCACGGCGCCTGTGAATGTAGGTGCTCGTGCGACTAGTCGTGGTAGCATGAATGGGGCTTTGGGTTTGAGACCTGGAGGTTTTCGAATGGCGACTGTCTCAGTGACGATAAATTCTTTGCTTAGGGGATCTTCCGCCTCTCGGCTGATCTTCAGGTAGGTTCCTGTCGAGTTATAGAGGACGTAACGGCTGTTTCCGACACATACCCAGGCATGTAGTGAGAGCGCCCGTATATGTTGCTCTCCGGAGGTATCTTCGAGCAGATCGAAGACTGTTTCATAGTCTGTGAATGTAATTTGCTGGGGAGCAGTCCAAACACTGCCAGAGCTGGGTTTGGATGCTTTTCCTGCTCCTTGCTTCCGCTGCGCTTCTAATATTTTCTCTTGCTTGATAGCGTCGACGACGGTGATATCAGCCTCGTCCAGCAGCTCTGACGGGTCTAGCCCAAAAAGAGTGGGCGTGCAAACGATCCCCGTTTCTATCGAAGCTACCATGTCTATAATATGGCAATTCGTTTTTCCTGGGTGAAGTCTCATGCCTCGGCCGATCATCTGCACAAGTAGATTACGTGACTTAGTAGGACGAGCCAGCAGTACGCAGTCGATATTCGGGATATCAGTACCTTCAGTAAATACTCCACAATTGACGAGCACCGGGAACTCTGATCGCCTGAACGAATCCAGACGAGCAATTCTCTCTGCTTTTGGAGTGCGACTTGTGACGAATTGGGCTTCTATACCCTTGGCTCGAAATGCATTAGTCAAACCAGAGACATGCTCTAGGTCAACACAGAAGACCAGAGTAGACTTTCTACCCTTGGCTTTGGCAAGCCATGTGCGGACAGTGGTATCGTTGATCTGATCCGTGTTGATAACCCGAGAAAGCTCATTGGGTTGGAAATCACCCGCTGCGCTTTTTTTAACTCTGGAAATATCTGCTTTTATCTGTACAGTTGTGAAGCAAACGTCAGAAAGCCAGTTCTCTCCAATCATGTCTATGTAGTCTTTGTGGTATACGATCTCATCTATAGCGGCGTTCAAACCCAAACCATCGAATCGTGAGAATGTCGCAGATACTCCTACTAAAGCAGGGGATGTTGGCGAGGCAGTAGGAGCAAGACCGAAGTACTCCAGAGTTCGCATGTAGCCTGGGGACACAATATGATGTGCCTCATCAACAAGCACGAGCTTGAAATTATTCGGATTGAACTTGTGTATTCGATCACCGGACACTATGCTTTGCAGACTCGCCACTGTGATATCTGCCGCTCCACTGGCGATCATGTTGCCCATCTCAATGTCGACCGTCTTTGTAGGGTATGCATGGCTACAATGTCTAACAGCCTGTTCTACGAGCTCCTGTCTATGTGCCAGAATCAGCGTCTGTCGTGCGGTTTCGGTATGAGGTATGATTTGGTCGATAAGGTGCGTGAAGATGACCTGCGGATGTCAGTGACGATAGCTGTAATGGAAAGCAATACGAACAGTCTTTCCACTACCAGTGGCCAGCGATACCCCCAGGCGCTTCTTGCCTTGCGCCAGATTGGCGATGACCGCTTGTATGCATTCCTCTTGATACTGGCGAAGCTTGATCTTCGCTGAAGCTGGAACAGCCAGAAGAGCAACGCGTAAGAAGGTTGTCGATGAGAGGTATCGACTCAAAGGTGTTGAAGCAGTTAGAGGACGTGGGGTAAATCTTCTGAAGAGCATCACCCATCCTCTTGATGCTGGCGCCATGTCTGGCAGGAAATATATCTCATGCAGCGATCGGGCACGCTCTGGTTTTCACCTACTTTTAACGCTATTATCATCGTAATAATCATGTCATAGCACAAGAGAAGAATGCAACAGCATCGCCTGTGAGCTATTGAGGTCAGGGGTGTTCTTCTTCAAGGCTCAGCATGCTGAGGTCTCAATGAAAAATGGTCTGCTCATGCAGGAGTGCAATCAAAAATTCCCCCGATGAAGACCCCGAAGGATATTCAACAGTTCTCGACGCCTCAATGTGCAATGAAGGTCTCGTACTGCCAGTCCCTAATTTATGAGCTAGGGAGCTGTCAAGAAGGTAAGTATGAAGGAGAAAAAGAAAGGGAAGCAAGTTGAATTAGACGCGATTTAAATATTGCAAGATGGTGGTACGTGCGAGACGCTAGATATTAATCACGTGTGTACTTACTCAAACGTGCTAGGGCTGTGAATATTGCTGCGGACAAGCTTATATGAATCAGGGTGTTGTAGCTACTGTGATTGTAGGTATAGACTAGAGACGAAAGTAAGTTATCTTATGTATCCGGAAGGCTGATTTATATCCTGCGCTCTGGCACCTGACATAAAACGTCATACTGAGCTAACTCCAACTCAAGACACAGCCGCTAGTCAACCCGGTACCCGCCACTTTCTAGGCCGACAGCACTTGACATCCTCAACCACACCTACGATAGCATAGCTATTCATCCTCAAATATGAAACTTTCTATCCCCCTTGTCACTTTGATCTTAAGCACCATCGTCTCCTCAAGCAGCTTACCCTTCAACTTCGGTGGCGCGCAGAAGACTCTTGGAGATGGTGAAGCGGTTCCAGGCGATAACCCTCTAAAGTACTGCAAGAAGGACCACGGCGACGACCTCCTGACCCTAGAGAAGGTCAATTTGAGCCCCAACCCTCCTAAGAAGTAAGTTGTACCTATGTAGCATTCGAGGGGCGTATGCTAATCACTAGATAGAGGTACGACCTTGACGATCGAAGCTGTGGGAACGTTACTTGAGGATGTTGGACCCGGCGCATACGTTGTCTTGCAAGTAAAATACGGTTTGATCAGACTGGTCAATACCGAGGCGGATCTGTGCGAGCAGGTCTCGAACGTGGATCTGGAGTGTCCTATCAAGAAAGGCAAGACTGTTATCACCAAGGACGTTGAGATACCAAATGAGATCCCACCCGTGAGTGCTCTGCTGTACATTTATCATGGGAATCGAGCTAATATGTTACAACAGGGAACTTATACTGTTTTCGCTGATGCCTACACCGCTCGCCCAGAGAGCAAGAAGATCATCTGTCTGGAAGCCACTGTCGCCTTCGGATAAGGGATGACATGGTAGTGAGCTGGGACGGATTAGAACATGCGTTACCTATAATTTACAAAATTGGACCGGTGGATGGCAACGTTGCTCTCTCTCCCTAATGTATTGTTGGTTGTCAAGCTGGTATCTAATTTTGGAGTTCATCATTCGTGGCGGTACTGTACATGTGAGATATTCTGTTCTTGATAGAGCTTGCTGCATATTGAAATCTAGCGCAGATACCCAGACCTCTATATGATAGTCGCTCGCACTACTCCACTTTGGTATCACCACACTTCAGTATCACAACTTCATGTAGTTTATCTGATTAATTCTGAATTGTCCTCCTTACAAGATGGTGATGTTCATGATCTTTCATTTATGACTGCTCTTGACACCCTGCGCAATCTCTCTTGATCTTTGTTATACGATTCAGGCCTCTGTGCAGTGCACTGCTCTTCTGCTTCGACAATATGAATAGGCCTGCCATGATAATGCCATAACAACTTCAACTCCACAAGTGCATAAGATCCATCTATTCTCCAAAGAGTCTTCTCACTCTTCTCAACACACTGTCTTTCTCCGGATCGTATGGATGGTCTTTGCTAGGTATCTCTAGGAGAGCGGGAAAGGCTGCGGTATATGAGTCTACTCGGTGACGGATACGCTCTGCGATCTAAATAACATTATCAGTCAATGTTCCACTGGCGGTCATAGAGAGAATCGCACATGTTGGTTGATCAGGAGAATTCCAATATCTTTCCTCTCTGTCGTAAATCGTTCGAATGCTTCTTCTATAGCGGCATTGTCTGTCTTGCTATCGACTACGAGGAAGTTCTTCTGGTTGTCGGGCGGAGCAGTAACATGCTGGCCGTGTATAAGTACAATGTATCTCCTTTAAGACGCCAGAAGTACATACGCCTATACCTGCCAATAGCAGTCCTGTCACTGAATCCTGTATGAGCCATTAGCAGAGCTTCTGCCAAGTTTCAGAGAACAAGCTCACTTCATCACCGATGACTGCCAGAAATTGCCTATCCTTATATGCAGAAGATGGAGCTGCCATGTTGTGTAGAGTGCTGTAGGAATCGTAATGTTGACAAGCTTCTTGGACTCAACTCAAGCTCGGAGGAAGGCTGAAGCCCCACGCACCGCCAAGACCTTCAGCGAGGCTTCCTTTGCCGGATTATATACAAAGAGTAAACATCGACAAAAACGTCAACGCCAGGCTAGTACAAGTACATTCATCAAAGAAGCTGGTCCCAGATGAGAAAATCAATGACATGAGGACAGGCTTTGCGAACTTGCCAAAATGCCAAAACTAGTTCGCAGAAAACCGTTGCTGGATCGCATCAAGGACTACTTGAACCCAGGGGACTTTTTGCTATGGGCATCTGAGGAACTGGAGACGGTGGATTGGGATTCTAAGCAATTTGCTACTCCGTTGGCTCTGGGGTTGCATGTCATCTTCTTGGTTGCGAAAGCAAATACGGAAAATTCTAGTCGTGTGGATGATGATGTATTTGGAGACGGCAACTTGGGCTCGGGATGGTTCAATTATTGTGTGAGCTCTTCCACCGTATGTTTTAATACACCCGTATACTGATTTACTCAAGGCTGTCTCCATCGTCTATCTGTTGACCTCTTTGTCGCTCTTGAACGCGGTGTACACTTTCCACCGTAGCCGACAATACCGACTGTTCGAAAACTCCATCGACTCAACTCCCTCCACACCTTCAGCTCACAGAGTTCTGGTCGACACACCTCCACAGTCTTCCCCTCTTCAATTACTCACCACCATGCTGGGAGATACGAGTGCCGAAGCCAGAGCGCATCCTGATCCTACTCGGGATGTTTGGGAGATCGCAGTATGGGATCCTATACCTATATGCTTACGTCTGTTCTGCTTCTTTAGCCCAGGCCATATCATGGTTTACTGGCTTTTTCTTCCTACACTTACTTCGGATCCTCGGCCGAGCACGACGGTCTTCACCACGATAGTGCTCGAGCTACTAATGTCTGCACAACTATATTTGCTTCAATCAAATTTCTCGCAACAGGCGAAAGACTCGTCCTTGATTCATAAAGAGGTCATGAGCGAATACGATATCAAGTTTGTGCATCCTCGACTCAATCCACTTGTTCGAGATGTCGGTACACAATTCTCCGGGCCGACATACAAACAGCATGGTGAAGTCGATACTTACACTCCTGCTGTTATCTTACAGCGTGGCTATCAGACACACCCGAATCCCAATTATCTCAAGTACGTTGACCGCGATAATTCGTCGGGCATTACTCAGAAGTCTTTGTCACCAGCACCGAACGGCATATACACACCATCAGCATACAATCGAGCTCCATCAGCCGTAGCACACATAATGCCTCTCGCATCAATACGCCAGCCGCAGTTCCGTCAGAGTATAACTGGTGGCGTGCCCACAGGGACAAGTACCGGAGATGGTGGTAGTCTTGGTGTCTACAGCCACGCAAACTCGCCCCTCAAGAAAACCACAAGCATGTACGATATGATCAGCCCTTCGGAACCTCCGAAGAACTCTTTAGATATGGCGCGCAGAGAGATTCAGGAGCAGAAGGATCGAAGCGTTTCACCCGCTAAGCGACAAAGTGAATTTCCTCGCTCAGGAGGGTCTAGGAGGCCGTTCCCAGAGGTTGATGACGCTAGAAGGACTAGTGATTCCTCTGGGTTTGGATTCGGGGTCAGATCGAGGCCTAGTGGCTTAAATCAGAGTAGGGGGCCTTCAAGGTTCTAATGTACGAGAGGTATGGGCAGGCGTATTGGAGCCAGGACGAGTTACACTGGATGCTCATGTAGCCATATTTACCAAATCATGACGCAAGAAATTATCACCAACTGTAGGTGAAGCTTACATCGGGTCAGGGCTTTTAGGGATGGACTCAGTATTTCGTTTTGTGATGCCAACATTGTCCACTAGGTACCTGTTCACCTCGCCAGTCAACCATGCATGCATTTATGATATGATACATCGAAGTTTTCGATCAGAAGTTCAGTTTACTCACATTTGTGCTTGTCGCAAAGCTGTGATTGTCATGCAATGGGCTGGGAGTTGCTGCCAACGTTCCTGCCATTTCCTACCTCCGCAGTTAGAAAGAGCAAAACGTACCTTCTGAAACGAAGCTCTCTTTCCTCTCGTCACTCTTGCCAACATCATCAGCTTTTCTCTGTACATGGTCTTATCGAGCATTGATTCCAATTTAGTATCGCGTCCTTCGTATAAACATGGCGCATCCGCCAGCAGCATTCGATACTCAGTCTAAGCGACACAAGCGTCGCTCTTCCTCTTTTAGTGAATTCGTATCTCGTCTCCGGCCTTCACATCGCGAGGAGAGAGGTGGCACTATCCGCACTGAAGTGAGTAGTGACTGAACCTCTTCTGATGGATACGATCTGTCGGATCACTTTGTGTATAGCTGGCTGATGGATGCTGAGCAGTCTCAGACGGTCACATCGTCTGCGTCTAGCAAGCAGTCTACCAAGATAGTCAGTCCTCAGGTCAGAGAGAAGAAAGCGGCAGGAAGAAATACTGGAGGAAGATGGTTCAGTTTGGGTTCGAAGAGCAAAGGCGCGGGATCTGATGCTCAAACGACTGTTGATGACTCAATGCTTCAGTCTGCCGCTCAGCAAGAGGAGATATCGATGGCCCAGAGGCTTTTCGAGCAGAAACAGGAAGAAAGGAAGAATCGTCGCGACTTCAGACAAAGTGGTGACTACTTAGGGGTGCAAGGTTTCAATCCTCGAACTGGTCAGTCACGATTTGGGAGCTCGGTTGAGAATCACGTAGCCTGCTAATGTTACGTATGCAGGCTTCTGTGATGCGAGTCTCAGTAGCAGCGGACCGAGCCAAGAGAGCGAAGACACCAAGAGAATCAGACAGGAGGAAGCTGATGCTGCAGAACGAAAGAGTATTGCTGATGAAGAGGCAGCTCAAGCCAAGGAAGCGGTTGAGCGAAGAGAGGCCTCGAAAGCAGAGCAGAGAAAAAATAATCAGGTTTTACAACAGCGGCGACAGGGACGCTGGAAGATGGGTATGAATGTTCTTCTCACATTACGACTGTTGTGACTTACTGACGAGCATGCGCAGGTGATCACGGTTGGAAGAGTGTTGCTGAACCACAACTGAGCCCTATTATTCAGTCTGCTATAGCCAGCCCAGTCCGAGGTAGCTCTAGTTACCCGCAGTATTTGTTAATGCAAACTAACATCTTAAAAGAGTCAGTGCCTTCAGCAATCGATAATCTTTTCCCAATGCCTTCAGCTAGGGACCCGTATCCATATGTCGATCCAACTAAAGTCATCGAGCAAGACGACTTCTTTGGCCACAGAGCAGCCTCATCGCCGCTGAAAAGTTAGTATGGCTCATAACGCAATGCATTGTCTGGGATATTGAGACCATAAAACCACTGCTGACCTACTCAGATGACCAAATCAATGAGCGAACGCCCTCTATATCTCGGAAACGAGTGGGATCAGCTCCAGGTCTACATCGATATGCTTCTTCCTCTGGAACTGTTTTGCAGAATGCAAATAAGGCTCAGAGACCACTGTCTATCTCTGGCGCAGTGAACCGAGAACCTTCACCGATCAGCTCTGGCCCAATTTCGTTCGAGACCCCTTCTCCCAAGCCAGAGTTCCCATTACCACTTCCTACTCTTCGGGGTCAGAAACCAACACTACAGTATACAAGTAATGGTGCCACCACACCGATACTGCCTGATCCAGTGCCCAATCCTGGACAGCCACTTTTTAGTGCTGAAAATGCGGGAATTCCTCAAGCCTTCGAGTCCAGTGGCATGTCACCATCTAACCCTGATCCAACTCCTGCATTGTCCATGAATGCTTTTTTAGGCCAAAGCTTAATAGAAGCCGGAGACACTATAGCGATCTCATCCCAGTCAACTTCAGTGAATCAGGTCCAAGTCCACCAGCAGTTGGACCAAAACCAGTCTTCAGACAGTCCAATCCTATCACTAGACAAATTCCCACCAGTGTTTATCAAGAATCCAGAAATGGCTCGAAGCCCGTTGAGCTCCCTGCCGAACAACTATGGGTCTGCACAAGTCACAGACCCAGCTCCGCAGCAGACGCTTCGCAACAAAACCTTGAGACAAAAGAAGTCAGCCAAGTCAGTACCGGTACCCAAACCGAAGCCGACCCATCTAAGTCCCTCCCCAATCAATCAGGTCCTCAGCACACCCATCATCACCACTACTGGACACAAGCTAAATCAACACCACTTCAATCAACTAGATGGCATGGACGAATTCATCACCGGAGCTCAAGTGATCCAGCCATTGCTGCAAAGGGTGAATATGATTCCACTACGTTCAAGCTCTTTCAAGAAAAGGAGCTCTCTAACCAGAAGCAAGATGAGAAATCCGATCTCAGACACTCACGAAACCGTTACATCATCGGAACACCTGCTCCATCAGACCAAAAAGCGAACCGCAGAGTTATGTCGGAACGAATCTCCCGTCAAGGAGCACGGGGTGAAGAGCACACCCATATCCACGTCTACATCCCTTTTCAGCAAGGAGGAGAGCCTGAACCACAAGGTGGCGCAAAGCGCCGCCGAGTTTGCAGTGCAAAAGTGGACCCCGCCCAAGAAAATCCAAGAAGGTATGTACAGCCCGAGCATTTGGATTTTGGTATGACAAAAGTTCGGGGCAGTGAGAATTGACTTATTTCGGTAGGACAAGGAGGCATCGGAGCTCCTTCCAAGGACGATGATCACCAAACCGTTTTCGTAGGCAAGGATTTAGTCGGTATCATGTATAGCAACGGGCACACGGTCGGGCATTCATTAAGAGCCAGCACTCAATTGAAACAACTTACCTACCCTAAAGGAAAGGGAACCAAATCTGAGCCATCAACTTCTCCCAAGGAGGCACCGAAGAAATCAAGTAAAGAAGATGATACCAAAGGCGCGAAGTTGAGCGCGGTAGCCGGCCTGCAAAGAAGAAAAGCTCCTGTCTCTGTTGGTGAGGCTGTCAGCCGTATTACGGAGACTGCATGGTGGCTAGTAGAGCCAGTTTTCGACCCAGAGTCTAATTTGAGGAAGAGATGGGAGAAGGACGAAACGACTTGGAAGGATGTTGGTACCTTCGTAGCCGCAGCATGTTTTGTGGCTTGTGTGACACTGATGATTGTGATATGCGGAAGGACTGTGGGCATGTGTCTTCGTATTCTTCGTTTTGCTGCAAGCTTCTGAGAAATTAAAGACTGGAGTTGTTAAGAAGTATCATTATCTTGTATAGGATTCAGAGGGTTATCGACAAGTTAAAGAAGATCCAATTGGCTCATACTTTCTGAAAGCAGCGGCCAATCTGCCCTGCTAAGTTCATGTCTGTCATTTCATTTTACACCTTCCACTTCTAGATATTGGATACCTGTAGTCATGGAAGGGTGTTTGGCTGTGCTCTGCTCTGAAAACCAAGGTAATGGCTCCTGAAAGCTGGATTTCCAAACTCGTATTATGACCTCCAACCTTTCCATTGCCTTTCATGAATTGGACTGGTAATGACTCTGCCCAAAGATTATCTTATTAGGTCATGTCTGATTTGGGCGAGTGTAAAGTCGACTAGGCGTTTTAACTAAGTCAACCAATATACACTAAATCTACTATATGATTTTGGGACGTTTGGTGGGTAGAAGCATAGAGATTCAGTTGCCAGCTATGTGGTGCCTATATACTGTCGCCAGGTCACGAGACAGCACGTGCTGAGTTATTATGCCGTCGGCTCAACAAATAGCCCTAGTATCCGGTCATGAGAATTCCAGTTACAGCCCTTTTAATCAAAGTCTTCGTTAATGTATAAATGTAATTTGGGTTTTTTACTTTTTATTCTAAGCGCTTAGTCGACTTACGCAAACTGCTTGGTTGAGTTAACACTTGCCTAATTTTGATGCGTAATACAAGAAGCTGTAGTATGCAGCATGTCCAACTCATCCAACCCCACCAAAGGGGATCTACCTCTGAGCTACTTACAACCAATCATGGAAAGCGCATTTCGAGCTCTCTCCGATTTCGGCTTTAGTTTCTATAGAGTCAGAAATCATATAAATTCACCCCCACAATACTCTGGCGCAAAACACTATTATTCTTCTCCCCGAACTCTTCCATGCTCCTCGAATCTTTTGTCTACAGCAAGGAGAGCGATTGAAATCTACTGAATTTGAAGCCCTCTATTTCATCAACACATTCGGACAAAAAACGAGACAATGCCAGCCGCAGAGGGACGACCGCAGACTCTATACGATAAGGTCTTTCAAGACCATATCGTAGATGAGAGACTTGATGGAACTATCTTGTTGTATATTGGTATGTGCGACTGGGTATTCAGATTATGGAAGCACTAACCTTGAACTAGACAGACATCTGGTTCACGAAGTTACTTCACCTGTATGTTAAATGCTGTGGCAAGGTTAAATCTAGAAGACTAATTGGAACAACAGCAAGCCTTTGAGGGATTGAAGAAAGCTGGCAGAAAAGTCCGAAGACCTGATTGCACACTTGCGACCACCGATCACGTATGTTCCAATAGCAGATACCTCCATGCGCATGTTCTGACAGCACTCACAGAATGTACCCACATCCTCCCGCAAGTCCATGAAGAACATCGAGACCTTCGTTGAAGAAGAGGACTCCCGACTCCAGTGCATGACCCTCGAAGATAACGTAAAGGACTTCGGTATCACATACTTCGGACTCGGTGACAAGCGCCAGGGAATCGTACACATTATTGGTCCTGAGCAAGGTTTCACACTCCCTGGTACAACAGTTGTCTGCGGTGACAGTCACACCTCTACACATGGAGCTTTCGGAGCCTTGGCTTTCGGTATCGGAACCAGTGAGGTCGAGCACGTTCTCGCTACCCAGACCATTATCACGAAGCGCAGCAAGAACATGCGTATCAAGGTTGATGGTGAACTTGCGCCTGGCGTCAGTTCAAAAGACATCATTCTCCATGCCATTGGCCAGATAGGTACGGCCGGTGGAACCGGTACTGTCATTGAGTTCTGCGGTTCTGCTATCGAAGCTTTGAGTATGGAGGCTAGAATGTCGATATGCAATATGTCGATTGAGGCTGGGGCCAGAGCTGGTATGATCGCGCCTGATGAGACTACTTTCGCATACCTGAAGGGCCGTCCACTTGCGCCAACAGATGGTTCCGAGGAATGGAACAAGGCTATCAAGTACTGGACCAGCTTACGATCAGACGAGGGTGCTAAGTATGACCACGATGTATTCATAGACGCCAAGGATATCCCTCCTACGATAACCTGGGGGACGAGTCCAGAAGACGTTATTCCAATCAACGGCAAGGTCCCAGACCCAGAGACCTTTGCTACGGCTGAGAAGAAGAGAGCTGGTCGCCAGATGCTAGAGTACATGGGTTTGACCGCTGGCACTTTGATGGAAGACATTCCTATCGACAAAGTCTTCATTGGCTCTTGCACAAATGCCCGTATTGAGGATCTCCGAGCTGCGGCAAAGATCGTTAAGGGCAAGAAAGTCGCAAAGAACGTCATGCGTGCTATGATTGTTCCTGGATCTGGTTTGGTCAAGGACACCGCTGAGGCCGAAGGACTCCATCAAATATTTATCGACGCTGGTTTTGAGTGGAGAGAGGCTGGTTGCAGTATGTGCCTTGGCATGAACCCAGATATATTGGCACCAAAGGAGCGTTGCGCCAGTACCAGCAACCGAAACTTTGAGGGTCGTCAGGGTGCTGGTGGACGTACTCACTTGATGTCACCTGTGATGGCTGCTGCTGCCGCTATTGTTGGAAAGCTTGCCGATGTCCGAAAATTTACTGGCGACAACCAAAGTCCTCAAAAGTCATCGCCAAAGTCAATGAACGCCAAGGCATATGTTGACGAGCGAGTCGAGACTGACGACAACGAGAAGGAGATAATTGGTGACGAACCAGAAAATCAAGGGCCAACTACCAATGTCTCTGCCACTCAGACATCCCAGGGTTTGCCCAAATTTACAACATACAAGGGTCTTGCAGCACCATTAGAACGTGGAAATGTTGACACCGATGCTATTATCCCCAAACAGTTCCTCAAAACCATCAAGCGAACCGGTCTCGGCTCTGCTCTCTTCCACGCATTCCGCTTCAACGAAGATGGCTCGGAAAAGCCCGATTTTGTTCTCAACCAGCCTACCTATCGCAAGTCCAAAATACTCGTCGTTACTGGCGAGAACTTTGGCTGTGGATCCTCGCGTGAGCACGCTCCGTGGGCTCTTTTGGACTTCGGGATCAAGTGTATCATCGCACCCTCATTCGCTGATATCTTCTTCAACAACACCTTCAAGAACGGCATGCTTCCCATCGCTATCACCAACAAGTCCGACCTTGAGAAGATCGCAGATGAAGCCCGCGCTGGCAAGGAGATTTCCGTCGACTTGCCGAACCAAACCATCAGCGACGAATCCGAAAAGGAGATTTGCAAGTTCGAAGTGGAGGAGTTTCGCAAGCACTGCTTGGTCAACGGATTCGACGACATTGGATTGACGATGCAGATGGAGGATAAGATCAATAGCTTTGAGCAGAAAATGACGAAGAATACTCCTTGGTTGAATGGCTCTGGATACTTGAAGCGCGACAAGAAGGGTAGGTTGGCTGCCAAGCCTGTTCCGGTACCTCTTACGAAGCGTGGAGAGGAGATCAAGGAGCCACTTGAGTGGTAATGAGGAGATAGCATTGGATTTTGTGTATTGGCGTTGGATGCTATGGGCGGCCATCTATCAAGGAGGGATTTGAATATGACAGCAGAGGCGAATTACCCTAATGCATATACGTGCTTACTTCGCGCTGAATGTCTCGTTCTGCTAAATCGTTGATCGACTGATTTTGATGCAAAAACTTCCCGCTTTGAAATAAGCGAGAAAATAAAGGGGTAAATCTACATTATGCTTTGGCTCACTCTGCTTCACTTCAGCCAGCATGTCTGCACTAGAATTTCAAAGTGAAGAATTGGCGCAAGAAAAGTTCCCAGCTCTCGTCTGGTTCGGCCTTACCGCGATGGACTGTCTGCATGCGGTTGAGGCCGAGTCTTGAAAGTACAAATTAGGCGAGTTTTGAAAAGGCACCCCCAATTAGTAGTGAATGTAACAACCAGTGTATAGTAATTTACACCCTTGCCAACTAAGGCAAAAGGCTACTAGAATTGATCACCGATCAATTCTTTACTTAGCTATATATTCGAAGCTACATGCACATGCTCCATGGGTCGTGCTTCCATAAATGTGGTATATCCAGCTTATACGCTAGTTGTCCTACTCTCTTTATCACCTTTCCGGCGCGTTGGCGCTGAAGCCTCCCTTTTGTTTCAGAAGGAAACTTGTAGCCATAATGAAGCTTAATAAACACCTGATCTCCGACCTCAGAGAAAGTTGCCAAGTGTTCTTATTGGAAGCTCGCTTATATGCCATGTTGCTGAGATCCATAGCATCAGGTGTGTCTACTCTACTAATAGGAAAGGAGTACTACGGTATCGTCTTGGCGAGGTTGAGGATGAAGTTAGGTGTGATCACGTAGCAAGCTTCGTTCGGAGTCTCTTCAGAAGCGGTTCTGAGGTTGTTAAAGTTAGCCTGGATCTGTGGCAAGAAGCGGGTGTCACACGTATGACAGGTCGGCGCTGGCTGACAGTTTGGTAGATGAGTGAAGAACTTATACTTGCTGGCGAGTTAGATCTTGCAATGACCATAGGTAGAAGGCTTGGCTTCCGATTTTGTGCTAACAGTACTACGAGAACTGCTTATGCTAACAGGAGTCTGAGTACGTGATCATATCCAACCGGAGAGCTCGCGCGGATGATCTTTCTTCTCGCAACTTGACAACGTACTAGGCGAAGATGACATAAACCTCGCAGTTGCTGCCGACGGAGACCATGCTCGTGTAGGAGGTGATCCTGTAGAGGTGCGCGGAATCGCTGGAGGTGATTCGCTGAAGCTGACAGCGCGATGGCCTCGATGAAGAGCTGACAGATACCCTTACTGGCGGGGAGCAAACTTTATGAAGTATTGACTTTCGTGCTGGTTGGCCTTGGCCTTGGTGTATTCCTTGTGCTTCATTAACGCTCGCGTGATTTTTGACACTTTCCAATCCGCAACCTTCTTCTTGAAACCGTCTGGAGTATAGGCAGCCTTCTTGTACTTCTCCTCATCGCAGCGAACACCTGGATACTCAGGCTGGAGGCATCTATAGCACAAGTTCTTCTCTCCGATATATGCCACTTCGTCCTTCGAGCGGTATACCTTACGGCCAGTTATCATTGGCGACGAGGAGGACGTCGTGGCGGCATTACATCCTGTTAGATTGCTGTTGGCGTTCGGTGGAGTGGACAGCTTGCTGTGAACGTACGTTTCGGCTTGTTTCTGGTATGGCTGTTCGTGAAGAGGTCGTTCGAGTTCGTTACTTTTGCGATATCAGATACAGGTACCTTGGTCTTTCACCCAAGCCTAAAGGCAAGATTTCTGGTCCTCCTGAATGCAGGGGATCCAAGTAAGTCGCGTTGCGAAAGCCATTCACGCGCTGTACCAGATGGTAGGGTATTCCACTTCCTCAATAACGTAACGTACCTTACCAGTGAGTGAGACATACCAGTGAGTGAGACAGCCCCAACCAAAACCACCCGTCCACACCCTTCAATCTACAATACCTCAACAACCAACACTTTATATGACTCAAATTGAAGGTCGGATTGCGCTTGCCTTACAAGCATTCAAAAGAGGCCAATTCTCGAGTTTACGAGCCGCTGCGCGTATGTACGAAGTCTCGCATGCAACACTAAGCCGTAGAAGCAAAGGCACCCCGTCACGCTCTATGTTGATATCCCCAAACCTCAAGCTTACTCAAACCGAAGAGACTATACTTGTTCAATGGATTCTGTCTATGGATACACGTGGAATACCCCCTACAGAAGCCTTAGTACACGAAATGGGGGAGCTACTCTTAAAAGAACGCGTCCGAAACACGTCCGACACGGTTCCAAAGCTAGGAGTCCACTAGGTCTACCGCTTTATTCAACGCAATCCTCAGCTTCAATCACGGTATAATAGAAAGTACGACTATCAACGAGCAAAATGCGAAGACCCTGAGATAATACGCGCGTGGTTTCGGCTTGTACAGAATACGGTCACAAAGTATGGGATTACTGACGAGGATATCTATAACTTTGACGAGACTGGGTTTCAGATGGGAGTTATTTCTACCAGTAAAGTCGTTACTGCTGCT
>MU254203.1:0-22177 GCA_019669825.1 Calycina marina
GCGCAATTGTGGTGGATACTGGAGAGTTGTAAATACCTAGGTAGAAATTTTGAACCGCTTGCCCATATGAACCGGTAGACCATACGGCACGTTACCCAAATGAATATGAATAAAATATGTAACAAATCCTGAAAATCTTAGACGCTAGCGAACTTCATTTATAAGGTAACTAAAGAAAGCTATAAATACCATGGTCTTTTTAAGCAAACTTTTAATCACCATGGAAATAGAGCTCACTAGACTGTAAATTCTTCATGATTTGCTATATGTATATAACACAAATAATCCACAATACTAATTTTGAGCTTTTTATTAACAAAGTAAAACATGTTTTTCATGCACGGACGTTTTTTGTATGTTATTTGAAGTGCGCGACTCGGTGATATGCGCGACTCGGTGATATGCGCGACTCGGTGCTAAACAACGTTATCTGATACAACAAATCTATACCAAGAATCTATCTCCAGCCGTCTTTTCTGTCCATTTCGCAGCGTACAAACATGGATCTACAATACTAGCGCTAGCTCCATCCACATGGGAAGTGAGCTAGCTCGGCTTGTGTCTCCATAGGACCGAAGATCGACGAATCGCAGTGTTTCCAGGAACCCAAATTTGCTAAAGACGCTATCGGCGATCGATCCGATATCCAGACTGCTGGTATTGATCGGCGCCAGGCACCGAGGATGTACCGCCTAGATTAGAAACATCTCATGGTTACAAACTTCGAAACCTCGAGGTCATCTTGGGGCGCAGCCGAGTTGAAGCTAAAGCACAGCTCAGGGGTATAGCCGAAGTCAAGGTCTTTCTAAGTCTTTTTCTTTGATATGCTTCTTCAACTCGTTTGCATGAACTCCTGAGGGTGTTTTGGCCGTTAATTTGTTATTATATCGACTGAGTGACGAGATGACCACACTGCTGGCTGAGAGCTGGACGTGGTATTTTATTGCGGTCCTGGTGCTGATAGCGAGATAGTACGTTGCGCCGTTGATGGCGAGGCCGTGAACTGACTTGTGAAAGTGCGTCGAGGTTCTTGCAGCTCGGTTCAATCAAAAGGTTCCAGGCCGAAGATTATGTGATGTTTTTTGTGTTCGTAAGTTCCTGTTCGGTCGTCTTGTGGAAGCTCACGCTCATCCGCTTTAGGTCACGTACACGGTTTTGGTAGTGAACATGAACATTGTTGCGTCCTTGGATACGAATCTCATGATGCCGCAAGACATAGCGAGCTTGACACCGTCGTCAATAACATCGCGTATAAGAGGCTCCAAGTTGGTGCTTGTGGTCGAGCAGTCGATGATAGTATCAATCTGGGGATGTAAGGTGTGCTTGTTGTTCATGTACAACAAGCTTACGCTTGGACTTAGGCAGCAATTGGCCGTAAAGGTGGTCGGCGGATATGTTCTAGGCGGGTTTGTCCTGATGGAGATTCTGTATTTTGGTGTATGGTGCAGACCGTTCAAAAACTATTGGAAAGTTCCTGTTGAGAATGGTAGATTAACTCTCCAGCTTGCTCAAAGGGGGTGAGTGCTGACTGCCATTAGTGCAATGCTCTGCTGCTACGCATCATCT
The DNA here is from genome assembly GCA_019669825.1 of Calycina marina. Classification (NCBI taxonomy): domain Eukaryota; kingdom Fungi; phylum Ascomycota; class Leotiomycetes; order Helotiales; family Pezizellaceae; genus Calycina; species Calycina marina. The sequence continues at coordinate 1,567 of MU254203.1, forward strand.
CATCGTAAACACCGTCTTGAACATATCCTCTGATCTCATGATGCTGTGCATACCGTTACCTCTACTCATCAGATCAAAGATACCTACACCGAAGTTAATTCCTACTATTTTCTCCGGCACCCTCATACTAACATGCCCAGGAAATTGATCCTCTGTGGTCTATTCGGTCTTGCCATCTTTGTCGTAGGTAAAATAAATCCAAATATCCCATTTACGCTGACACAATGAAGATACTTTGTGCAGGTCTCAGTAAATACTACTCCTTCACCCATCCATTCGGTTCGGAATGGACGTTCTGGTACATCCGCGAAGCCAGCACATCGATACTCGTAGCCAACATCCCAATGTGCTGGTCGCTTCTCCGTCGCCTCTTCAACGTCCGGTCCTTTAACGAGTCCTCATATGGCGGCGCAAAGTCCACTAACCCCACACATAACTCAGGCCCTGGCTTCAGCAGCAAGAATAAAGGCACAATGCTGAGCTCCATGCCGAACAATCAGACACCGAGAAGTGAGAATCGAGGAAACGTGAGCTGGTGGGAGAGAGACGGAAATGCTATAAGGTTGGGAAAGACCGAGAGCGAGGAGAATATCGTGGGAGGAAAGCAGCCAACGCTAGAGATCTGGGAGAGTAAGCGGTTCGAGGTTGAAAGCGAAAGCGTGGACCCGGCATCACCTGCTATCACGCTTCATGATGGTGGTGGGCTTAATCAGATCCAGAGACACTTTGCGAACAAGACGTCAATTGCTTCTACGGCAGAGCCAAAGAGATAGTTGATTGAGTCACAGCTAAATTATATGCCTAGTATTTGGTCACAATTGCAGCATGCGACGGTCCACCATGATGTTGTCTAACGTTCTCAACTCTCTGCCAAGTGCTAGAGCTTCCGGGAAGGTAATACTTAGCTGAACTTATCCACAAGGGACTAAGTGACGTCGGGTTGGTATAGGAATGAAGAGGGAAGTATCAATCGAAGTGAATCATGTGGAAGTGATTCCGTTACAAGCTGGGTAAACTGTAAGGTAAACAAAGCTTTGGTAATTCGAGCACGAAGCTCCTATCTACTAAGGAAACTACAAAGACTATATACTAAGAGATTCCATCCTGCTAGCCTGGCTAGCCAGTCTATCCTGTCGCGCTGGTAGCCCGAGTAGCCAGTCTACCTAGTAGTAGTAGTAGTAGTAGTAGTAGTAGTAGTATAATTAACGTCCGGGGTCCGTGCGCTTAATGCCACGTGCCGACAGTAGGACGTGCTGGGCTAATTGCCAGCATTTTCTATATACATCTAAAAACCGGAGAGTAGAGACCCTCTCTCCCTGAAGGATCTACTCCCTCAGTCTACCTAGTCGCGCCGGTAGCCTCCACGTAAGGTCTAACAGTCACGTGATAGTAGCCATCATGTAATCGCCTGGCCCGCTTCCTTCTGCAAGCAACCGTCCAGTAGTATATACAAGATGCTTTGCCCAAGGTTCTACTATGACATTCATCACTGAGCCTAAGGTCCTTGGTAGCGTGATTCAGATCGTGACAGAAGGGTAGAACCAATAATGATTGATTTTAGTTGATGATCTTCGGGCGTTTTCCTTAGCCGAAAAACTATCCAGGCTGGAGTCAAACATCGTTCGGGGTTTTGATGGATTGATACTGGGACGCACACATGCAGCTATGTTTGCTCCTCAATCTTTTAGGTCAAAGTCTTCGTACGATTCAAAGAAGCGCCAGCGGCAAAGATGACAATTTGGAGATATCCTTGGAGATGCCCAACTATATAGTTGATCGTCAATGGGGCCGTGTCGTCGAATAGATGGTTCTACATCGCTCTTACCGATGCTGTCTACGGAAGACAGTGTATAGCTGGCCATATTTGAGTTCACTTGTAGAATTGGGTGACAGAATGAACACGACCTCGTACTATAATCGAGCCGTCTGACAATTCTTCTGCTTGCTTTGCGGAATTGCCAAGTTCAAGTACTTCATGAGTCATTAGCTCATCTCATCACATCACATCAGCAGAGACTGATATACATGAAGGCATTGAAGCTGACTTCTCACAAAGTTTAGAGACAATGGAACGAGAGTTGGTGGTCGTCGTACGCGAGGGGAGGCGAGGGTGGTGTCCGAGAGTGGTAAAGACCGAAATGCTGCCAGACCAATCGCGTAGGTTAGCCAGCTTTAGAGTCAGCCTTAATTCGGAGCCTATCAGAGGGGATCAAAAGAGCTGAACCCCCCATATCTCTCCCGATATTTGGCTATTGACATCATTCATAATCAGGGGAAGAACATGAACTGGAAAGTAATAGGAGGAACTTAAGATGACAATTGAAGACGGAGCTGGTCTCCTTATCAAACGACTCCTCATCTTGTTGTTTTACTCCTGTTTTTAGTACCAATTGTATTGTAATGAGCCAACCAATAACCTAGACGACGAATTTACCATCGCCTGCATCATCACTACATCTGCAACTAGCTTGGCCGTGTTACCACTTGCTATGGCCTTGGTAGCTTTCGAGCATGATGTTCAGTCCCCGGAATCGTCAAGTGCTGACAGACTGCGGATGAGCAGACCGTCTTTCAGCCAGACTAAAACTTCAGACCGTTTGCGAGAGTGTGACCGAAGGCCAACGTCCTCGAGCTCTCTGTCTAAACCAAGACGCTCCGTGTTCAGAGAAGAAGGATTGAATGATCTGAATCACAGCGTCCATCCGTCACACCCGGTACAGAATGATCGGAAACGCTCGATATCAATAGCTCAGAAGGATGATTCCGATTTTCGGGAAAAGAACGAAACCTTCGATTACATACTGAGAGACATCGATTGCAAAGACTCGAGCGATGAGATGAAGAAGGCTCGCCATACAGCTTGGTTCTCAAAATTGGCAAAGCGACCGAGAACATCTTCAATGGCTAGTGCACCGCCAGGTGGCTTCTCTACACTTCCCAGGACGGTGTTGATCGCGTTCCTGATTGCTATTGTGGTGCCAGTCTTTTACCATAGCAGTGAAGATGACAAGGCAAATATAAATGGTGCTGATGCGGAAGTGATCATGCGAGCCGAATTGGTGGAGAATGGTAGTATGATTGAGGGAAGAGCAGATGCTACCAGTGTTTGCACAAGATGGGCTGGTCAAGGTGGGTTTGAAAATATGAAATTTGAGGATCTTGTGCTAATATTGCACAGCTGCGAATGTGAATGGCAGCTACTATTATTATGGTGGACAAACATCGGTTGAGAGTGGGCAGACGGAGAACACATGGAGTACGTGAGCGCGAGCATTAAGAACTCGTACAAGTATGCTGATGGCATGATAGATAACGACCTCGTTGTTCTGGATCTTACGAAGTCGTGGCAGATAGCTTCGCCCTCGATATCTGCTTTACCCCAGCCTAGCGGTCCTCCAGCAGTGGCTTTGGGATACCTGTGGCATTCTTACGACTCTATATTCCTCTATGGAGGCGAATTCTCAGATAGCCCAGTAACATCTCCGTTACCAGTGTCAACTTGGGAATACAATATTGCATCTGGAGATTGGGCCGAGCATGCGAATCCTAAGACATCTGCAGGTAACTACTCGGAAGCCGGCGATATACCTGTTCAGAGGGCAGCAGAAGGAGCTGGACTCAGCGTGCCTGAGATTGGCAGAAGTTGGTATTTTGGTGGGCACTTGGATCTGTACACTACATCGGGCTGGTCGAATCAGATTGCCAGAGTCTATTTAAAGAGCTTGTTAGAGTTTACTCATCCTGGATATGCGAACTCCGGGGTCGAGTCTCTGGGGCTTATGAATGCTGCCCCCGTGGGAGGTGTATATCGAAACATCACAGATGGTGGCATCCAAGCTGACGATGGATTCACTGAGCGCGCCGATGGTGTCTTTGTTTATGTTCCTGGATGGGGAGAACAGGGCATTGCACTTGGTCTGGCAGGCGGAACCAACGCAACAATGGTATGCAACATCAGCCGAAGTCTACGTATCAAAGAGAATTTTGCTAACCAAATTAGTCTGAAATGAACATAATCGACATCTATGATATCGCGAATAGTACTTGGTACAAGCAAGCCACTTCAGGCACTCCACCGCCTATCAGAGTGAATCCGTGCGCAGCTGTGGCTGCTGCTCCAGACAGATCCAGCTTCAACATTTACCTATATGGTGGTCAGAATCTGATTCCTTACGGTTCACAAATTCAGATGTCCGACATGTATATTTTGACCATACCGTCGTTTACTTGGGTACAGGTCGATCTCGAAGGACAATCTGCGCCACCTGCTCGAGCTGGACATAGCTGCACGATGTGGGATGGCCAAATGGTAGTCATGGGTGGCTATGTTGGTACAGATATTTCTTGCGACAGTCCTGGAGTCTACGTCTTCAACGCCTCGTCCCTGGAATGGACCAACTACTTTACAGCGCTTGTTCATCCAGTGTCTGATTCCAGCTCCAGCTCTAGCTCCAGTGATGGTTCAGTATCGGCACAAGACTCATCAGTTCTGCAAGGCTCTTATGGTTACCAGGTACCAGCAGCAGTACAATCCATAATTGGAGGCTCTTCACACGGTGGAGCTACTGCTACACAGCCAGCTGTCGGATCTGCAACTGCGGGACCGATCGGCACAGGTCGACCTCCTACGTTCACAGTTACTCAATCTGGAAGCACCGTTATACAAACAGCAGTTTCGACATCAAAACCTGAGACTTCAGCAGAAGCGAATGCAGCAAAGCGCAAGTTAACAGTGCCCGCAATTGTGGCAGGTGTAATCGCTGGTGCAGCAGGCTTGCTGGCCGCTTACCTAGCATTCTGTACATGGCTCTACAGACGTCAACTTAACAAGTACAAGGATCATGTTACCATCGCCCAGCGTACAATGTTCGGTTCAGAGAACAGCGATACTGCATGGACCGCAAATGAGAGTGCTGGAGCAGTGCGAATGAGTACTAAGGGATCCCCAGCAATGCTCGGTCCTTTCGGAACAGTCATCGGTGCAAGTGGGAGTGAGAGCGCTGAATCTCCCAGTCGTGATAGCTCAGGAGCGATATTATCTCGCGATGTCACGCCTCTGTCTCAAGTCATTTCCGGATCGAGTTCCCCTCCACATTATAGCGGAAGTATGCCCAATTATATGCCGCAAGCGAAATGGGGCACATATGGACGACTCAGCGAGGAAGGTGAGGATACTGCGTATCTGGGTGCTGCGTCTACTGTTAGCGGTGCCAGCACCAATAGCTCGGTGGTAGATCTGACTGGTGGCCAGGAACCGAGCTTCTTCAGTGTGGTGTTGAACCCTAGAAGGACACTTAGGGTTGTTAATAGCGATTAGGCATAGGCCGGTGTTGGGGGGGGGGGGTTGTTACGGGTTGAGATATGAGCAATGTGAACAAAAATGTAATGATACCCATAATATGAAGATGAATAGATGGCTTGATTTTACGTAGTGATATACGTAGTCTATGGCCTGCTGTGATACACTGTTCGAGCATGGTATCGCCGAGGTACATCTTCACGAAATATCCTCCACAATGGGCAAAAGCGCTTTGTCATAAATCTGGTAGTTGAGTTCTGCTGACGAAGCTTTCGCGAATAGAATGCCGTTGGCTGATATCTCCCAGTCGGGTTCGGCTGGCTTAGCAGCGCTCTCGTTGCATTATCTGACGAATCTGTTTCCACTTGAAGTTCAACCATTATAATGCGACCCTGGAGTGCAGCTGCGGTATGCCCAAAAGACCCAATCATCTTGTACACTGTAAGAAAATCTTCAGATATCTACGCAATTGGCCTTTTAAGCCAAAAGGTCTTCTAGGCATTCGTCAGAGGGATGGTCCTATGTGAAACGGCTCATAGAGGAGCCATAGAGATTTGCAGAGTTTCTACAACTCACTAAATTCTACATAAAAGTGTGCACTCGGTAGCAGGGGCTAGAACCCTCTATTTGCACAACTAAACTTCCTTTGTCTCTAGTTTTCTTTTGCACCTTTAACAATCACCTCCATCTTATACATCCCACTCAACAGGTCTCCCTCGGAGTCCCTTTTGTAGGCTGCTTTCTGCCAGCCAAGACACTGGGCTGATTCTTTTATCGTCTGAACACACAGCTCTTCTTTATTAGAGCCTACAAGCAGAGGAAAGCTCCTCTCACTTTCTACTGTAGCCTCCCAACCGGTGGGGGAGGCATTTTTATCTAATAACAGAAGAAATACGAGCCCTCCTGGCTCTCTCCACTGACTTGCTTTCTGACGTATTCTTGTATGCAAACCACTAGCTTAGCACGTCCTAATATCCTTTGGGAGGTCTCCACAAAGGACGAAGATAAAAATAATCATCATCATCACCTTGAGCTTCTTAGTTGACATGTTGTACAAGGGGCCATACGGCGGGATGGTGCCGTCCCAAGCTTGATCTCGTAGTCGCAACTTCTGTGCGGGGAAAGTCTATTGGACGCTTCATAGTCAAATGGGTCAACTTTGTCGTGAAGCCAGCCTGACAGTACTGCGAGAGGGTCAGGGTGACTCTTCGTCTGAAGAGCTATCTGAATATTTTCGAGTGAAGCGCCGGTGAGGCACCAAGCGGCAGCTTGAGCTCTTCGAGTCTCTTCTTCAGTAGGGCGCTGGGATGGTTCATTATTCTGAAGCTTCTTCTCTTTGTACTTAGGCTTGGGAGGGAATATACCGAATGGTTGTCTTGAGCCTTTGGTTGGTTTCCGCTTCTTACTTTGCATTAGAGCCTCCCGCTCTGCTTGATTGATTAATTGTGTCATACACGGTTCCAGCCTCCCGGTAGGGCGGCTATGCCGGAATGGCTCAGCTTTGGCGCAGTTGCCGACGAGCATGAAAGCCCTTCAATTCGTCACGCGAATGTGACCAGCAACCTCCTCTGCTGAGCAGTCTGGCTCCTATCTACGACTATGTACATATCCGTAAAAAGAAGTGCTTTGCTTGTCTTCAATGTATGGCTCATTGATAGCCGCTTCTGTTAACCAACTTGTGTCCATATACCTTCGGTCGCCCCCTGCTACCGCTAAACATTCATCCAACTTCCTCCCTCCCACCGAACTTCAAGCTTTTGCTTCTCCCAGGCCCATCATCATAGTGTCCTCGGGGTGAAGTGCAAATATGGTCAAATACTTGCATATCTTGGTGGTTGAGAACATGTCGGCTCATGTCTCAACCTGTTCTGTGTGTGGCGATTCTACTTCCATGCTAACAGTTCTATTGGGAAAGGTAGACTAGTCGTGTGGGCAAGGCACTCGTAGTCTATGGTGGTGCGACGAGAGGCGGGGCAGGCGCATCGTAGCATCTGTTCTGCGTGTAGTGATAGTGTTGCTGTATACAAGATCGAGGTCGTAGCGACGTCATCGAGGGGAGAATGATCGACTATTGGTGTGGGCATCACTTCTTAGCCTGATGTTGAGAGGTGGAACAACTTCCTCTCCTTGTTCTGTGTGGTGATGTGTCGTGTGTCTAGATCGAGTGGTCTGGTGTTATCGCAAGCTTGAAACTTAGGGGGTTGGATGTGGAATGAGGCTTTCGGTCTCTGGTGAAAAGTGCTGTAAATGCTGTCTGCTGATGGCGTACCGCGGTCTCAGGCTCCTATGTTACTGTTGAGTGTGCAACCTATCCCCTGAGAGGAGAAGGGCCATTTCTCGTGGCTGTCGTGGTGTTGATTTCGTTGCGTGCTTGGTAGATGTGACAGGTGTCCCTTCAGATTGATCAGAAATGACACTCTCTGGCATATATTGTCCCTAAGGGTAGGTACTATCTCGTGAGGCAGAATCTGACCTCTCCAAGGAAAATTTGGGATGCTTTGATGTGTCTTTTCCAAAAATTTGGTTCGTGCTATTGTGTTTTTTTTTATTTTCTCCTGCTCTGCCTGTGTGATGATGGAATGTGTTCCATGCATGCACATGATAACTACAGCCCAGTTGGGATAGTCTATCACATGGGGTAGATTTAGACTCTCTAGCTTTCCTTCTCTTTTTAGATCTGTGTCTTTGAATCTATCTTCAAGGTTGAACCTGCTCTTAGGCTGTAACCTTTCTTGTTCCCGTCACAGCCTGCGTCAGATCGGATTGCAACGCTTGCGCTTTAGACAGCACTGCAGGGGAAAATCCACAGAGGTGCACGCCCGGCTACTCTGATCCAGGTCCAGGAGGTCGCCACTTCGCATTGGACATGCCACAGATTGCGTACCTTTATCACATTTGGTACCTCCTTATACAACCCAATGTGTGAATGTCTAAGCCAGTCCGCCTGCAGTGTACTTTCCAATCTGGCCAATTGTATGGTTCTACCCGAATGTTAGACAGACTCCCATTGAGGCCTATCTTTGGAGAAAATATAGATCACACCTTTATCTAGAGAAAGTTCCCTTGCTCACAGCTGGATGGAGTGTGTACGGTGATAAAGCAGCTCGCTTCGTAAACTTCAGCGATTTGGTACAAGCTTCCTCTAACAGGAATCCCAAACACCGGTATAATGCTTGACAACACGTGAAGGTTGATACACTCTCTGTAATCATTCATATCCCCTGCAATTTGAATGCTCATTACCCAGGTAGTTGTGCTCTGGATCACACACCAGGCTTTACGGTCTGAATGTCATGTGACCAAGTGTGGATGCTCTTTCTGATCCAGCGTATTTCGGCACTCACATCATCTTGGACTCTGAGATTTTGTCATCGTTCTCTTTATTCAAATTTTCTCTACACTTCCTCTGATACGGAACATCTTGATCTATGGTACGCATAATATTCCGTCGACCGACCAGCCTCCTCAATCTTTTGTAAAGCATCTTTGAATCTCTTCTCTGGCAATTATATACCCATGACAACATTCAGTACAAGAAGTAGCGTCCAGCTGCAACTCGGCCCAGCAAACCTCTAGCCATTGCAGCTCTCTCTGAGATATGTTCCGCAGTATAAGCTGGTCTTCAGTGGTCAAACATGGTAAGCCCGTCCTCGCTATCTCACTATGCATCACCCCAAAAGCCGTTGCCATACCGATGAGCATGGCTCTGTTTCCGATAGGTCGCATGGATTGATGAAGCATCCAAACTACAAACTCTGAAGGCCAGATCTGTAGCACGTCGTTGAGCGATGGCAGCGCTGCGATTCGGGCATCTTGATGGCTCATCATATTCATGCCAATGCCTGCAAGTCCAAGACTGTTTGGACGACGAAGTTCTGCCATGCCAGCAACGCATACTTGCTCGATATCAAATCCACCTTGAGCACGTAAGATCTTGATAACGTTGCAGGCGAATATGTTATTCGTCCTGAAAGGAACTGAGACGAATCCTTGGAGCAAGCAAGGATGGGATAGCCAAAGCGGTATGAAAGTCTCCTCACATGGACTTCTGCTCATGACCAGAGATGGCAAAGCTTCGAAAGAGAAAGTGGCGTCCTTCGAATTTGGGGATACGGGGATGGCGTGAAAAGCTTTGGAAGCCACTCTTCCCACGGCTGGGTATCCGGAAAGAATGTCGGAATCATGGTCCATATGTTGCGAAGAGCCAGGACCTTCCAAGGCCTGACTCAGGTTGGGAAGACTGTCAATCCAATGCGTCAAGACCTCATATTCGTCATGAGTGAAAGAGCCGAACATTCTGCCCTTCCATCTTAGCTCTTTCATGAATCGGCTATTGTTACTATCTCCTCTGCATATCCAATACTTGCTAGCAGTCAACCCGTTCAGGAGGGCCCTTTGCCAGGTTTCGGATGTCAATGCAGCTGGGTTAAGCCAGTCTGCTACACTCCGCCCTCCGATCTTCAGCTTACTGTTGCAATGGATGCCATGCACGACTTGAGATTTGGCTCTGAATATCTTTATAACCTGTGCTTCTATTGGACTTAGGGCACTGTCTGAATCGTCTTCGGCAGCTCTTCTGGACGGGCAAATTGCTGTACCTGGTAAACCCGACGACAGAAGGTATCCAGCCTGTATTCTCTTCCACGCCATGTTTTCACCTTCAGCGCCATTGGTCTTACGAACATAATTCATGTATTCGCAAACCAATTCCAGAGCAATAGCTGTATGGCCTGAGTCAGCGTTATCGATGGAGACGTGAAGGATGAAATAGTAGGGGTCTATCCCAACTTCTTTCAACTCCTTCCCAGCTTTCAAAGTGTCCATTGATATGGCTTCGAAGTGAAGGTTGAAGCCCAGAATTTCTGGTAGAAATTCTGCGGGAAAGAGCGAAACTAGCAGTTGGGCCACAGCCGATTTCCATACAGGAAGAACTTCAAGGCCATGCCTTGGATGACCGAAGTCAGGCTCTTCTGCAGTGAGCAGTTCTGGAGCCAGCGTCTTGATCAACTCGTGATACAGATATACATGGTTCTTCTCCAATTCACCGTCTCCTAACTCCTCGGACAAAATTTGCCATGCTCCCTTCATTGTTTTACGCAAAGCGAATGGCGTTGTTACTTTGCCTATGTGGCCAAGCCATGCTCCATCAACATATTTGACAGGCGATATCTGCTTCAACCACCAGATTGCCTCATCCCTGTCCGAGAAAAGTTCCATCCTCCCTCCTCTTTTCCTCCTCATGTTGTACTCTTCCCATTGCTTTCCAATATCCATGTCCCTTTTCGTTTGGAAATCAATTATCGCTTCCCGCGAAAATGACCGGACCGACAAGATGCTGCCATGCTTCGGAAGCTGCAGGGCTGCAGAGCTGGTTTCCTCTAGCAAGAACAGTAGCAGCCGTTTTGCCTGAGGGAGAACTTCAGGAAACTGTTCGAGGCAGTGCAGTTTATAGTAAATGTCCTTGAAAGCCTTGAGATCTTCTGCGTTGGTTGAATCAAAGTCTGCAATTTGTTCTTCTTCCTTCGTTGTCGCTTCCTTGAGAGCATCTGACGTCTTGCTCTTTTTGAGGATACCGAGCAAGAGTTCCTTCGACTGACTGATCATACAATTGTGTCCCAGGAGTAGAAGTACAGCGGCAGCGGAAACAGCGATGGTTGCGAACCACCCAATCAGAATAGGTTCCATAGTGAGTCGACAGGAGGCTCGAAATTCTGACAATAGTGAATAGCAAGCCCAAATTTTGAAGGGGGTTGCTCTCGCTTTGTCAATTCTGGCGCTCTTGGGTGGAAGCCTGTGTATAGCCACCAAAGCCCCTTCGGTCTCAGCTACACTGAAGCTGCTGAACTTCCCAATGCGGAGTACCCGGCACTGTAGTGTTCATTCGCCTCGCACAGTCTGTTGCAGCGGACGGAGATTGCAAATCTTTCTCATTTGTTGTTTGGTTGCATTATCGTGCAATACCTGGTCCATTGCTAATTCTCCGCCAAGCTGGCGGCGAAGGTGGAACCAATCTTCGGATTGAAGTTTGTCTACAGATGCAAGCAACTCGATTTAGAGCAAGCAGATCCTCAAATCATCACATGATGCTTTATCCCGCGTCGAATAGAATCACATATAACTTGTTCTCTCTAGTCTCTCAGTTCGCAGTCGTTACTGAGCATCATATTTACACCCGTGATTAAACTTGCTTGTGGACATGGCATGTCAATGCTCAGTTCTGAACGTGTCCAGCCTTTACCAAGATTATAGTACGCACGAGGTATTTGTTTGGGCTCGGATCTTGTTGGGGGCAATATCCAAGCAACAGCGTCGTTCGCTCCTGCAATCGATGTAGAACAAAACAGCGCCAAGGCTGCTGACCAAATCACCAAATACAAAATCTCGCAGCCTGCACGTAACAAGTACGGTGAAGTGGGATCTACGCTGGAGAATTACGATCTAAGCTGGTGATTTCGTACCACAACAGCCAAGAGAACGTTTAGGTCATTGAAACAGGACTGGATCAGGATGGATGCACGCACGATTTCAAAAATTGAACCTTTGAGCAATTGTGGTTTTCAGTATTCTACATGTTCAGCTTTCTATTCAAAGAAATTCAGACTCAGAGCGAGCTTTACTGTTTGTACTCTACTCTGTAGCTAGGGCCACTCACTCTCCATGGTGCTCGGCCCATGCAGTCTCAGGTCTCAAATAGTAGCTCAGGTAGTACCTCTTCTTTGCACCATCAAATGGCTGTGTCACCCTGTGTGCAGGAGAGTGCAGTTCCCCACCAGACATCTTCTGCAATGAGTCTCCCACATTGATCAAAGCACATCCTTCAAGCGGGGGTATAAATGCCCATCTCTCTGCGTCCGAAAGAAAGGCATGTATACTCCAATCCATATAGAAAAGGAGAGTCATCGTACCACCATCTGTGTGTAGGGTCTCGCCTACTTCAGACAATTTTGCAACCGACGGGTGTAACACTGCCTTCAGACCGGTGTCACTCGGTTGCCCGGTGCGGTGGTGCACCGCGAAATCAGTGGAGAGACTATTGAGCATTGTGAGACAAGTGTCATCACACCCACTACTGAATTCGCTGATTCTATTCCACTGCTCGCGAAGTGCCTGTGGCAAACCTGAGTTGGTATCGGCCCACAACGCCACTTCGTCGCGCGAGAACTAGTCGACTTTCTTAGCAAAATTCGTTGTTCAGCTAGACAGACCTATTTACCTCGAATGACTCCCCTCCTCTCCCTTTCTTCCACCCGAGGTCTTGAGATGCCTTGATGTCAAGCCTGATATCCTTGGCCTTCGCCTCGGTAGGCTGATGAAAGTATTTCTCGTAGGCTGCGTAGACTTCAGGGAGATGAGATAATACAGACTCCTCTTGGGTCGCTCCTCGAAAACTGAGGAGGAATAACCCGATCGCCGAGGCTGTGTCTCTCAATAGCGATATCTCGCCTTGATCTTTGGCCTCAAGCTTTGCGAGCGAGATGATGGGAATATGGGCCACAGGAATTCCGTGACTTTCCATGTACTCAATGCTTTCCGACGGATTTGAAGACATCTCGAAACGGCTATTGTGAAGAACGCGATGCAAGGCTTCCTCCATTGTGGCTCCAGAACCTCTGCTGATGCGGCGTCTCCGACGGCTTATGTGGCGATACGGCGATTCTTAAACTCGAAAAACCGAACTTGTTGGACACAACCGAGGGATTTCTTCGCCTTGGCTCAGGTAACCATGCATATAAACCAGCAGCTAATTAACTGCCTTGAACTATTGCCTGTGTGCCAACAAATAAATTGATGCATCTACTTACCCCAAAAAGGGGACTACAGGGACCAGGAGAGTAAATGGTTCATCCACAACATATACCAGGAGATCAAAGCTACAGTAGAAGATGGACTTGCACGAATTAAATTACAGAAGGTGGCTTCTATATAGCATCTTTCCGTTTGCCGATGCTATTCGTCTCCCTTGATACAAGTTGAAATACCCTCAAATTACAGTCTGATTTAGTATTTTCGGAAATGTACGGTAAGGGACACGCAGTATGAGAGATTGGTACAGATTTTACAATTTCAGGATAGGTTAGTCTAGAAAACATATGGGAGTACACACAAATTCCAGACAAACACGTTCGCATATTCATATACCGAGCAATTCCCTTATTCTGTTCCCATGTATAGCAAGAGTGGCTGTACAAGCATCTCTTTCTATCCAGCCAGCCTGAAGCCAAGTTCTCAAGCGGCGTACAGCCATTTTCCAACCACTAATCTCTGAAAGTCACACACGCCAGGACACACGCACAGAATACAACCTTGATTGGTATACAGCCAAATACAATCTACGCCGTGCGAGATTCACACATCCCACCTGCTTGCCATATAACTGCATTTCCTCTTTACCAAATTTCTTGTTGTTTTACCACTACAGTGACAACATGTCAGCAGAGGAGACAACGTCGTTGCTTCCGGAGTCGAGTACAAAGTCAAATGGGCATCTGAATGGGACTAATAGGCATTCAAACGGGCCGGAAGATGGCAACAGCAGCAAACAAGAGCAAAAATTTGCCCTGTGGCAGATAGGAGCGTTTTGCGGTGAGTAGTGGTTCCATTCGAGGTTGTTTGGCGACTGTAGTACCACGGACGGGGTTGACATTGTGTTCAGGTGTTTTACTAGCCTATGCTGATACATCATTGGTCTGGGCGACCCACGAAACAGTTGCGTCGAGCTTCAACAATTTGCAGAACTCATCATGGATGATGACGACATTCACTATAGGATATTGTGTTACCTTGCCATTGGTGAGGAGCCGTCTTCGTAGTGTCGAAGCACACGCATGACTTCGGAAACAAATATGGGCTCAGCTAACAACAATTGCAGTATGGGCACCTGAGTGATACGCACGGCAGACTTCGTCCCCTAGTTGCCGCCTATGCCACCTTCTCTATAGGTTGTGCCCTTTGGTAAGTGACAAGGGAGGATATTTGTAGGAAGTTCGGCTGACGCATTTGATACAGTGGTGTAGGCCAGCAATACTGGCAAGTCATTCTGGGAAGGATCATTACTGGCTGTGGTGCCTCTGGGATAGTATCTCTAGCATCCATTATCATCGCAGGTGAGATATAGCATATGGGTTCGATAGTAGCAACTTCATCATCTGCTCTAGTGTAGCTGACCAGCCTACTTCCAGATATCGCCGCACCTTCAAATGTTGCGGTACTCCGAAGTTATGTCAACATAGCGACAGTTATTGGGCTTTCTCTTGGTGGGCCTCTCGGTGGCATTCTCAGTGGGACAATCGGGTGGAAATGGTAGCATTAAGCTTTCCTGCATCATTGAACGAAGTTAATACAAGCAGGTCATTTATCGGTCAGGTTCCCCTAGCAGTTCTGTGTTGTCTCTTCATTGCTCGAGGTCTTCGTCAGAATTTGACAAAAATCAAGGACGGGGAGAGACAACTCGAGGAAGCAACTAGGGAGCTGAAACCCAGTATCTTATCTTTCGACTTCACCGGAGCAATAACACTTGCCATCTGGATATCTTCATTCCTTGCAGTCATCGATCTACAGAATCAGCTTTCGTGGGGTCACCCTCTTGTGCTTGGTATCGCAGCTGTCGGAAGTCTCTCCTTCGTAGCCTTCGCTGCGCTGGAAAGTTACCCTGGGAATCGCGAACTTTTAATTCCTCTACGGCTCCTGAAAACCGAAATAGGAGCTTTTTGCCTGGCGCAGGTAAGCACTCGGTTAATTCCCAGGAGTGTGCCAGGCATTCATAGTCCTCCACTTCGGCTAAGTGTACTACTCTTGCTGATATCAGTGTTTTTCTAGCTCCTCATTATTAGCAGTTGCCACGGAGTAAGAACCTCTTCCATCCTATAGACTCGTGTGCAATACTGAAAGCTACAGTTCGTTTCTCAAATACCGCCTTACTTTGCAAACAGCCAAGGATATTCAGACGCTAAAGCTGGAGGCCAAACCGTACCAGCTAGTATCGGAACTGCTGTTGGTGCTCTGGTTGCTGGTCAGCTGATCAAGAGGTAAATCCGTGGGATCTCTTTCGGAAGTGATGCTAAGTCTCATAGATTCGGAAGGTACAAGATGATAACTCTGATCTTCCTTAGCCTCTACATAGTCAATCAGCTTGTCATTCTATTCCAGTGGTCTTCTCATCCTATCAGTAAGAGCCTCTTTTCCTATCTTCCATGCCCACGACGTCCATGGCAGACGGACCCAGGTGGAGGGTATCTTCAATATCCGACTCACACCTCTGATATGTAGGCCCTTGGGAGGGACTCACTACTTTGCCAACTGGCATCTTTGGCGGACTGGTTCTATCAGCCAATTTCATCGGCCTGTACAGCTTCACACCCCGAAAACACATGGCTACGGCTATCAGCATGTATTACATGAGCCAGCAAATCGGTATTGCCATGGGAATCGCACTTAGCTCAAGCCTACTCAAACGCAGATTTGAGGCAGTTCTGAATAAAAATCTGACGGGAATACCTGAATATCTGGAGGCAAGTTTCATCCCTGAAGCTTGTAATGGAAACAAAATGCTGAAATGTTACCTAGATCATTGCAAAACTCCTCAAGGATTCATCCACACTAGACTTGCTTCCACCCAACATCATATCTATTATCCGGAAATCTTATGTACAGAGCTATTGGGTCGTCTCAGGTATGTGTTTCTTTTCCAACTCAAGTCCCGCACGCAATTTGTAATTCGACAACCTAACTATTTTCTAGCTTTGGCCACCGGAGCTCAGGTATTGGCGCTGGTGCCTTCAATCCTCACCACAGATAATTATCCAGAATGATTGGCGTGATGACGAAAGTGCATGAATAAAACGCAGTTGTATTAGGCAGAGTGAGCTTTGCTGACGAAGCTAGCGGCAGCATTGCACAACTTTGCTACGGTGGCAATAATATGTTCAATGAGCCAATGGACACTTTTCATTTAAAATGTAATTATTACCATGAAACCAGATGAAGAAACTTAGAGGAATATTTTCAGGTTAAGTAGACGCGTTGGTTGTTCCGTTCTGAAGACGCTCTTCTCTCTGCTGACGGCCCTCGCTGTTTGGGTCGTAGAAGGCTGCAAAATGTCAATTCAGTTCCTTCTGATAAAGGCTATGAACGTACGTTTCTCCCCAAAAACTGTGGTCCTGATTCCTCGCCGTGCGCCTTTCGGATAGTTACCTGGAATTACCCTATGTAGTGTGGCTCTCTATGCAATTTGTCAGTCATCTGTCCTACTCCAGACTCTGGATGCTTACGTTGTCCCACATTGCTATACTGCCGAACTCCCACTTCCATCTGACGTAGTGATCATCTGCGCTGTGGATATGCAAATTTAAGAACTGGAGGATGGCATCCGACTCTGCCTTCTTGAGCTCCGCAAAACCGGTGCAGTAGGCAAGATTGACATTCAGAGACTTGAGTCCGGTGACTGGATGGGTGCGGACTGCGGGGTGGTGTGAATCGATTGGTGGACGACTAGGCTCGTCGCCGAAGTAGTCCTGTGCAGGGAGTCAGATGTCTCGATCCCGGCCGAGATACGCACAGTAAGTTCAGAGGAAGTGAAGATTATTACTCACGATAGTCGTCTCATATTGGAAGCGAGAAGTGTGGATGGCATGAAGTCCTTCCAAGAACTTCTGCATCTGCGGTGTGAGTTCATCATATAGCCCGTAACCTGATAGCCAAGCAGTATCTCCTCCAAATTCCGGGTGCTTCTCCATGCGAAGCATGGAATAACTCGGAGCTAATTGGAGTGTCAGAGTTTAGGAACAACAAGAGCAGCGGACCACTATACGATTGACTTCGAAGCTCGTGTCAGCGTGGAATTCTGTCATCGGCCAAGGCGTATATTTGTGCTCAGTGCGCCAGTCTGCACTGCTGCCAGAGACAATGAAGTGTTTCGATTCCTGGTACAAGTCAGGACAAAACTTTTCTTTTTTCTGCATCCAATGATATACCTTCTGTGTGGTGTGTTTATCAAGGACTCCAAAATGCTCGAAAATCTCAACTTGTCTCTCCGTTGTCAAGTCTTGGTTCTTGAAGAAGACAACGCCTCGCTCGTTCACAAGTGCAGCTAGTTCATCTAGCTGCTGCTCGTTAAGCTGGCTGAGTTGAACATCGCGCAGCTCGGTGCCTTGACCTAGTCAACTTCCTGTCTCTATGTATTGATAGGTACAAATTACCGATGCTCTCGGTTACGTGGAACGGTTTGGCCACAGAAAACAGGGCTTTCTTCTCTGGATCTGCAAACGATCCACGATCTTTCGCTGGCGTGAACTCTTTGAGTGGCGGATCGGGAGGGACATGGTTCTTCACGCTCAGATTGTAGTTGGGATGAATGATTGTGGGAAATCCAGAGTCGGGATTAATATGCTGGTAAGCCTCGAGAGACTTCAATGGAACAGGACGTAGCGTTGCCATGTTGATCTTCATGGTAGAATTACAAGTGATTGAGATGTTCTAGCTGTAGATTCTTGATCATATTTGGCAGGTGGGAAACAGCGTTCAGCCACGAATGTGAACTCCTTATTGCCGTCTTAAGGATTGCCTGTAGAACTCACATAGTGCGTTGGCAATGAATAATTGAAAGTTCTCCTCACCGTAACTCCGAGCAAGTGGTGCTCTATGCAAGACATGGTTGGGCTTCTTAGCAATCGGGTAACTCGGCACTTTGCGTTACACACTGGCTCCTCAGTCTGAGATCTTTTAAAATTGGTGATCTTTATGCAAGGAAAATTCAGTTAGTGGTGGATGCAACCATCATGAACGATCCAGAACGACAGTGTGTGACTTCGTGATCACTTCCTAGCTGACGCCTCCAAAGCTGCACATTTTGTTGCGGAAGATGTACATGGGCACCTACCGAAAGTATACTGCTGTGCTGCATGCAATGTGCATGTATACGTTTCCCGCGTTGATATGAAGCACGCATAGCGTAACACGGAATGCTCTCTAATCATGCCGTATGGTGATGTTGAGAGGGGTAAACAAGCATCTCCCTTTCATTGCCATCACCACTGGAAGCGTCTCATAGAAGGAGATTCAGATTTGAAACCATTCGCAGCAGGTCGTTGCATCTAGTCTCAAAATGCCGGTTCCTTTCCTCTTAGCATCTCCTTTCGTGGAGCTGATTAAACACGCTGAGAAAGAGCCTGATAAAATCATCTTGCGAGATCATGCTGCTGGCGTCACTGCGACCGCTGGAGAATTGCTCAACGCGGTATCGCTGCTCCGACAAGAGGTGCATTCTTGCGTACTTGCAAGTGGAATGTACGATGCGGTCGGTCCAAATAGTGACAAGTTCATCTTCATACTTGCTCCGCCCGGACTAGATTACGTCGTTGCTATGCTCACCATCTTTTCGCTTGGTGCAGCCATTTCTCCCCAATGTAAGTGGTCATAATGCACAAGACCGCATGCGATGCTCATAATATAGCAATTGCCATCAGACCTGAGGAGCTAGCCCGCTTCATCAAGCTTGCACGACCTCTAGCCGTGCTTTACTCCCCAATCTTCGAGGAGAAAATCGCAACAGTTGACCTAGGCGACCTCTCACCTCAGACTCCTTTTCATGCAATTACTAGCGGGAAAAGGATATCAAAAGATGCGGGACCGGCTTTCCAATTCAGGGTGGAGTCGAGCTCCGTACCAGGGTCAAATCAGCTAGGATCCCTATTCTTCACTTCAGGAACTTCTGGTAATCAGAAAGGTGTTCTTCACACATACCTAGCTCTTCTTGCATCGGCCAGGGAACGGATAGCAACATGGAACCTAATGGAAAACGATGTCGTACTCAACCAGAAGCCAGCAAACTGGATGGGAGGTATATTTGGTATTCTTCCGAGCTTGATAACAGGAGCCTGCTTGTGAGTCTGTTCTACTTCCATAGCTGTTCCATGAAATTGAAGAAAGTGGCTAATGGGGCTCATTCAAATTGCAGAGAGACTTGTGCCGGAGTCTTCGAGCCAAAGTGGTTTTGGGAGCGGATACGACAAGGAGGTGTAAGCGTGTTTGACGTGGCGCCTACAGGATATGACAGGCTTTCTCAGTATTTTGATGAACATATTGCAGTACTCCCTCCTGTAGAAAAGGGTGAATACCTGGAGCCTCTGATAGCAGCCAGATGCGTGGGCGTGACCGGATCACTGCTTCCAACTCATACCCAGAGGAGATGGACGGAAATGCGGCGAGGAAAGCCTTTGCTAAACTGTCTAGGATCGACAGAAGTGGTGTTCATATGCAACATGAAGTGGAACGATCCAGACTATGCTGACATGGTAAGTTCTCAATTGTCCGCCGTTGGCGAGTACTAATTGTGGTATAGTCATCTGTGGGGCCCGCTGTACCAGGAGTTGAGATCAGAATCGTTGACGGGGAGATGCGCTTAAAGTCTCCTTCAATGTTTCAGCGGTATGATATATACATGAGCGAGCTATCGACGCCGCGCTGACCGATCAATCAGGTATCTTGGAGATCCAGCACAGACTGAGAAGGCGTTCGACTGCGAGGGATACTTCAGGACTGGAGACTGTGCCGAGAAGATGGGAGACAGTTATACACTGCACGGTCGAGCCAACATCGATGGTATGATATTTCTTCCAGCTGATATGAATCTATTTCCTAACTAAAGATCAGTACTGCATTTCTGGGGATTCACGCTACGCACCGTTGAGATCGAGAATGCTCTCTTCTCTCTCCCATATATAGCCGAAGCCATTGCATTCCCAATTGACGACAAAGAGTACCAGGAACGAGCTGCAGCAGTTCTGAAGCTTAAGCCAGCACATTATTCGAACCGCCCAGATATCCATAGACTTCGCAGCGATCTGACGGAGAAGACCGGTCTTTTGCCGCTGAAACAGCCAACAGTGATACACTGGCTCAAAGAAGACGAGGAGATCCCCCTCACGGTGAACGGGAAGGTGTCCAAAAAGAATGCGCGGAAGCAATATTTTGGTGACGGGTGGCAGAAACGTGATGGAGTCGAGATTTTAGATCTGAAGAACTTAGATTACTGGCGCATGGGCGGCCAGTGCTGAAGAGCATGAAAATGTGATATACAATAGCTCAATATGATCACCTGTTGCAATACCTCGTTCCAATTCCTCTTCCTTGAGTGTCGTCCCCAAACAAGTGTTTAGCCAAGGCGTGCCAAGCCCACTGAGGTAATGAAACATATGAACCAAAACTCCAATGTGTGTGTGTGTGAATGAATGAATGAAATTCTATTAAGCGTCTTACAGAGAATCTGTGTGCGCTGATCATGACTAATCTCGAACCCTAATGGTCCGAGGCTCTAAG
>MU254204.1:1805-22145 GCA_019669825.1 Calycina marina
GCGACGGCAGGTAAGTAGATGGCGGCGACGGCAGGTAAGTAGAAGGCGGTGATGGTGAGTAAGTAGAAGGCGGTGATGGTGAGTAAGTAGAAGGCGGCGACGGTGAGTAAGTAGATGGCGGCGACGGCAAGTAAGTAGAGGGCGGCGACGGCAGGTAAGTAGATGGCGGCGACGGCAGGTAAGTAGAAGGCGGTGATGGTGAGTAAGTAGAAGGCGGTGATGGTGAGTAAGTAGAAGGCGGCGACGGCAGGTAAGTAGATGGCGGCGACGGCAGGTAAGTAGAAGGTGGTGATGGTGAGTAAGTAGAAGGCGGTGATGGTGAGTAAGTAGAAGGCGGCGACGGCAGGTAAGTAGAAGGCGGTGATGGTGAGTAAGTAGAAGGCGGCGACGGCAGGTAAGTAGAAGGCGGTGATGGTGAGTAAGTAGATGGCGGCGACGGCAGGTAAGTAGAAGGCGGTGACGGCAAGTATATCGGGACCGATGTGGTATCTGGAGTTGTGGGAAGTGGAGTTGAAGTTGGGCTGGGCGTGGAAGTGTGTGTCAATGTGTATACAATGCAAGAGCAAGCGGAGCTGGCAGCTTGAACATCACAGTTATTGTAGTCCATAGGAATAGCTGCCACAGCGGTTGTTGTTCCAGCGAGCAAGTCTTGACAGAACCCTGGAGTCTCATCTTTGAAGCGATTATCAACCAAGTTTCTGTAGCAGTTGTCTGGTTCCTGTATGGAGGTCAGTAACTGTATTCTCGCTTTGATGAAAATTACCTACGCAGTCAGGATATTGATTTGCACTGGCGATGCCAGAAATAGCAATCGCTCCGAGGAAGGTCAATTGAGACCGCATTTTGATGTTTGAGAGGTACAACGATTGGATTTTATGAAGAGTCTCTTCGATAAGTTGGAACGAGTTACTTCAGCGCTCTCCTGGGTATCTTCACAAAGCAACTTATTGATAGCGACAGTTCAGTTTGTGATGAAATAGCGAGAGAATTGCACAGCCTCAGGACAACAGAGACTTCAGACGCTTAGAGACGGTTGTCAGATGGAAATAAGTAAACCTTTATGAATTGCAGGTTCTCGTATTTTGTTGTGCACCCAAGACATGTGGCTCTGTTTTTACGAGGGCCAATGCAGTATCTGCAGTAGCTTAGTGATGTTGGCTGGCAAAAAAGCACCAAGTAGCGCCACTGGGTTTGGCGAACGTTACTCAACATCTCAATTGCGGGGAGGTTGGGAATATCATTGGAAGATTCGTCTGTTAGATGACCAGCTAATAGCAATATTTACCTAGGAGATCGGCGCTCGCTAGGTACACAGCAAGAGCCAGACTAGAGAACTTTTTCAGACAACACCCTTTGCATCATACATAGTATAGGTAACCATAAGATAATTATAGCACACTGAGCTCTTGTGTCTTTGGGAGGCTGGAATATCTGGTGGATGAAAACTTAAATCTTCCATATTGCTTGTGCATTTTACTGCAGGACATTTATTGGCAACTAAGCAATTCTACTCGGTAAGGCGTCGTGCTGCACCAACGAGAGTGGAATAGGGCAAAGGAAGTCAGATGCCAATGCTCCCGTATGGGGAGCGGGTATTTTCGCAGCTTGCTTTCTCACCTTTCCCGTGGTCACCTCGCCCGTGGCCAAAGGGGTGATACGAAGCGCTAGAGCCGTTGAAGAAATGTCAAGATGCACAGATCAAGTATCGATACGCCAGAAATGCAACTCTGCACTTTGCAGGCCTTGGATACCGGGAATCTGTTTGCTAGCTTCGTTTGCTCAGCAGCATCATCGGACGACCGTGGTATGGCATGGTACCCAGAGTGAAGTACTTGTGTGGTGAGAATAAGGTTGGCTGATTCTTTGTGGGTCCTTTGATGGGGAAGCTAGTGCCATTTATAGATTTGGATCAACCAAAGAGACTTCAGTATCTCTATTTGTACAGCCAACAAGACCGAGAGAAAGGGCCTTTGTGTCAGCTCACGCTATATTGATATTGAAAGCACATCTAGTAGTTTAAGTGATGCGTATGTGCATATGTGCGTAGGTGCCTCAGGAGAAAATGTGATCACCTTGATTACTGTACGACTTAGCATGGCACCGGCGTCATACATACTCCGTAAAGATCGCTGGGCCATTTCATTCTCGTGGAAGTTCCAGGGAATCTTTTCCGGAATCTCGTGGCAACCCTTGTAGCACATCGGCAAGCATTGTGGGTTTAGACTCCATCTGGCTCGAGGCATTTGCGCAAAGTCGTTTGATCCGACCGATATTGCTGACAAGCTTTAATCTCCCATACAAACAGGAACAGTGACATTATAGCAGTTGGCTGCAAACCTCAATTACTAGAACTTCTACTTCTAATAGTGGTTAAATTGTCAAGATAACCTGAATTCCAGATCACTAGTAGCAGCTGAAATTGCGTCAGTATAGAGCACGTGAAGAGCTGTAGGATCATCATAAGAGCCTATGAGTCTGCCTGGTTGGTTCAGCTTATCGTACATATATCCACGCGGCGTAAAAGTAAGGGCTGAAAGCCAAGTACCTCAAATTAGGATTCAGGATTGAGGATCTGAAGCACCAGATGCCATACATATACTGAGCTCTCCTCCATCTGTGGGGATTTGCGTAGAATTTCTTGAGAGTTCACAACAGCAGCCTCTCCCTTAGCATCATTCGAGGCCATGGTCGAGATACAAGTACATACTCGTTTATCCCCTGCGGATATCACCAGCTACATCAACGGCCAACGGGCATTCCTGATCAACAACCTGGAATTCCAGAAGAAATCTTTGACCAATTTAATCCAAGGTCACGAGACGGAGCAGAATATCCTCGTAGGAATGACTGTAACGAAGGAGATTTTGGATACTGGGGACGGACTCAAGGCTGAGATCAGAATCCTGAAAAGACGCCTTTGGTTGATCGAAAGCAAGGAGAAAGAGCTGAAGAAAATGCAAACAAGTAGCCAGAGCGAGAAACACCTTGTGGCAAGAAGAGTTCCTTCGAAAGTTGTCATCGATTCCTCCGGAACTGTCTGGATTTGAACATGAGAAGGCCATACGAATATGCAAGTGTCGAGCACAAGGGAGCATGGCTACCCGATGCAAAACAACGGCGTCAAGTATGTCGATTCATTTGTTGTACTGTTATGAGATAACTTAGATCTGGCAGCGTACTAACTTGGAGTCGGATAGACTGTCAAGGTGAGATTGTGGAGCTCGACTTCGAGTCATGTAAAGGAAAGTGTGGATGATACAGGTGGTGGAGGGTAGACAGCGGCGATATGGTGAGACAATGGTGTAGTATGCCAATGAACTTGCTATAGCTGAGTTACGACGTAGATTCCCCATTGCAAGGGGACGGGAGTGGATATGTTTCTGGAGGAGTAGATATTGAATAGCAACACCAAACAATACTCAAACATATTAGATTAACAACAACAGCGACATTGTCGGCGCGATAAGAGCCAACAGCTGTACAATTTAGCCATTCTTCCACAAGTTCTGTACAAGTATCAAAGGTGCGATGTGGTGATGCTCGAGTAATACGTACCTAGTTACTTAGGTTAATTCAGAGTGGATGTGTCAGCCTTGGCCCAGGCCATATCTGACGGCTATTGTTCAAGTTGCCTTAAACATTGAACAACATCGCTGTTCTCTGGCGGCAGAACCTCAATTAAGTGCGGAGAATGATAAATTACCTATAGTAAGTATGGGCCAGGGCCAATCTGGTGAAAGCCATCAGGTATCTACGGAGGAGCTACGTTCTGAACTTGTAAGCCTGAGCTCTCACCATAATACGTACCGAACTACGCTGTACGGCCACTGACCACAACAGGCGCATCGGTTCACACAACGATGTTTCAATCCTCTCGAGCTGTACTCCTTCAAAGATGTCTTCCACAGCCTCGCAGATAAGCAGGCGCATATTTCCTATCTCAAGGAAGACACAATATCGCGCTTCCTCGAGATACCGGATATACTTGGAGTCTCGTCTATCATTTTCCAGATCGTAAGCTATTTGGGTGCATTCCCATTTGGACAAGATGCTCCTATTATACTTGGATTCGAGCCAATGATCATGATCTTGGTCGTCATGACTGAAAGATACAAAAGAGTGCTACAAAAGGGAAGCAAGAATAGAGTGAAGCTATTGTTTCGGGCTATGGCTGTCTATGATCGCAAGGAAGCCCAGCAAGAAGAGCAACTGAACCTGACAAAAACCGAGATAAACATACCGAAAGCACCCAGCAACCACATCACTGGATTTGCAGTCGACGAAGCTATGGAGTACGACGAGGAAGATGATGATGACGACCTCGCCCTGGCGGCATTGGAGTCAGTAGATGCCATAGATGCATTCAAGCATAGCGATGCTCCCATGGCGCAGTCCTCGATTCCCTCAGACAACCTTAAAAAACTCATAATGCTTCTGCTCCTAATTGCGCCTTTGGGAGTTCAGGAAAGTCTAGCTCGGAATTCTGAAAGGCTGTCCGGGGACCAACTTGATGGATTGAGAAGTACCGCAAACAACATCCTTGCAGCGTTCGTGAACGTGGAAAAGTTTCCTGGCGTGAAGATTCATGCATTCACCACAGTGATCTCTACATCATTGCCTTTCCTTTTCAACGGCTTTAATGCCCTGTTTGAGCATTTCCTGTTCTCCAAAAATATAGATTTTACGAAACGAAAAGAATCCGCTGCAGAGTCTGCGCCTCCGGCAGTGGCACCAATAATCGAGCAACCACTTCTTCAAGAGACCGGAGAGATTCTGGATCTCAATGTGTTATCACAACTATCGTTCTTCATACCTGGTTCTTCTCTGTTTAGGCGTCTACGATTACTTTATTCCGGTGGTGATGCTGGGTTTTCCATGGGCAGCTTCGAGACTAAGGTATTCAACTGGCGTGCTCCAACCATACTATTAGTGGCTGGCAACCGTATCTCAGACCCGCCCGATAACGGCCAGGAACGAGCTTTCTCCGATACACTGGCACCCAAGAGATTCCCAGACAGCAGTCGCTCTTCGCGCGTCGTTTTTGGCGTATATCTTTCTCAGCCCTGGCACCAGACACATAAAGAGTGCTTCGGTGACGCGGACACACTGCTCTTCCAATTGTCGCCAGTACATGAGGTTTTCCACGCTTCAAAGATCAACACAGACTACGCATCCTTTACTAAACCGCCTATACCGCATCCTGGAATTGCATTTGGAGCACCGCACCCAAAGCCGAAAGCTACGGCTGGTCTAGCGCCACACATCAACCTTGGGGCTGTATCGTTGGTGTTAGATTCCAGCTTCGAATTTGGCGTCTTCACTCATAATTACACTAGTGGCGGAGGCGCTTTCCACAATAGCCAAATTCGCAAGAAAGATTGGCAAGATCGGTTCGAGATTGAGAGTTTGGAGGTATGGGGCTGTGGTGGAGCTCATGAAGCAGAAGAGCAGCGGAAATGCTGGGAATGGGAAGAGAAAGAAGCTGAGGCGAGGAGAAGGATCAACATTGGCAAGGGAGATATTGAGGCAGACCGCGCTCTGCTTGAGATGGCAGGCCTGATAGGCGGAAACAGGAGTGGAGGTTCCATGAATTGAAATATGCATATTGGAAAATGATTGCCATTGGTGGATTGAGAGGTTTGGATCATCGATACATTACGGATAGAACAATGGCGTTTTATGGAACCTGTTTCACGACGCCTTTCGCCGATCAATAAAACCATACAGTACAGCTATTCTCTTGTGTACGATGCGAAGTATTGAATCATTTCCACATGAATCGCCTCACAGTGTGGAAACATGACCTAGCGGAGAGAAGATGAACATCGGTGACAGCAATCCTTGCTGCTTATGGTTGATTCGTGTCCTGCATCGCACCAAACTATTTTTCTGCCATCCAAAACAGCTTCTCGGAGCACTCAACAGGTAACCCTCGTGGTTCAGCTACACCGAGCTTTCCCATACAAGCACGACGCACAAGCTCGTTGTCACCTCGTGTGACAGCATCGCCTAGCGAGCTCTCACCTCCAATCAAACGTTATGCGAATACAGCCACCTAGATGTCTGCATCTAGCAATCTCAGATCTTGGTGGTCCAGCTCCACTTGTAGTCCAAACAAGCCCATCTAGCAACCAGGAAGGCAGCAAGCGACACCGCCAAGAAGCTTCCAAAGAAAGCCACGAACCCTGCTCCCCCAATCCTCGGGAGCAGCTCGCCGCCGATCGGGATACAAAACAATGTGCTGTCATGGCCAGCATTTAGTAAATATCCAAAAACAGCGATCACAACTTACAAGACAGCTACCAGCGAGTACGAGGTGCCGTAATATTGTCCGTACTCGTCCGCTTTGCAAAGCTGGCCAACACAAACAGGTGCCATGCTGATGATGCTTCCGGAGCCGAAGCCGAAGAGCGGCGCAAAGATGTAGAAGGCGAATATGTGGCTACCGGAGGGGAGCCAGGCGACGAAGGCGATGAGGAGGGAGAAACTGAGCGTGAGGATCATGGTGTTGAAGCGGCCGAGACGGTCGGAGAGCCAGCCTGAGAAGGAACGGCCGAATGCTGAGCCACTGGTGGACAGTTAGTGGGCTAAGTGTGGTCTGGGGGGAGTGCGTACGCGTTGAGGATGGCGATGATGTTGAAGCTGGTTTGACTGCTGAAACCCTGTGAAAGTGCGTAGGTGGGAAGCAGGCCGAGAGCACCGAAAAGGACGAATTCAAAGCCTGTTCGTTTGATTAGTTTCGGTCAAGTCAGAACATGTCTCTGAAGGCTTGCTTTATGACTGTCTATAAAGTGCAAACGGGTGTCGTCCATGAGTGATGACTTACATGCTATTCCCATAGTAGCCCAAGAAAACCTAGCGTCCTGGAAGCACTTCAAATTGACGCTTCCTCCGACTTCCTTTGGCGGCAGTCGACTTCGAACGCATATGTTGCCGATTAGCATCATAACACCAACGATCAGAGCTAGAAGTCTCATCGTCCAAGCCCAGCCAAATTGCTTCAAAACGGGATTTAGCATCAAAGAAAACACTAGCAAGGAAGTCAGCATCACTCGAGCGAATTTTACAAGCCCACAAGCTAATGCTACGTGTAACAAAACTTCGAACATATTTCCTTACTGATGCCGCCCACACTTGATCCCACAAAAACAATGCCAGACGCAAATCCCCTTTTCACCTCAAACCAATGAGCCACTACCGCCAACGCCGTCGTCGTCAAAGCAGCATTACTCGCACCCGACCCGATGCCATACGCCAGCATGAAATGCCAATATCGTGTACACTCGCCCATCACCACCAAGCTGACCACATACACCACGCCCCCAGCGCCCAACAGCCAGCGCGGGCCATGCCGATCAAACAGTGGGCCGATCTGGACGCCGAGGAACAGCGTCAGGAACATGTTGACTGCTGAGATCCACCCGATGGCGCCGGTGCTGTACGCGGCGAGCTGGTGCGCTTTCCAGTACGACAGGAACAGGCCCGACGAGGAGATCAGTCCAAACGTCCCGCTGATGATGCAGAAGGAGCCGAAGATGACGGTCCAGGCGCGCGCACCGCCCTCGGGGAAGGTGTAGTCGGCGCGGGACAGCGAGGTCGCTGGAGGCGGGTGGTGGCGATCGGAGAGTGTGGCTTCGGGATAGGGGTTCTTGGCCTCGTATGAGGCCAAGAACCTGTAATGAGAACCTGGAGGTTCGTCTTCTAGGGCATTCTGGTCCACGGGGTTATTTTGGAGCGGGTGATGTTGGAGCGGGTGATGCTGGTGTAACTCGTATGATGTGTTGGAAGATGCATGTTGGGCCATTGAATCGATCAGAGATGCAATAATTGGAACTAGCCACGATGAGACTGAACCAGCAAACGTATCTTCTAAACTACGATGCAAAATACAAGTACATAAGATGTTCACTTGCCTTGCAAAGTCTCAGCACCTGACATTTTCCCATCCCAAAAGTGGGATTAGGACATACCTGATAGCTGGTTTTCTCCAGCGGCTACGCAGGACCTCTTGTAAGAATAGGTCTAAACTAGCTCAAAGGTTCGAATCCCCATCAAAATCGACATGTACACCCATACACTTAATCACACTTTAAAAAGTCATCAAAAATCGTAAACCATCAATTTTTAGTACACATTACTTCAAATTCAACACTCTTTCATTCTGTAAAAGGGATTTTTATTTAGTACTTTGTGTGCTAGCCCTTGGCCCTGATTACTGCAGCTACCCGGAACGGCACACTATCTGCTATCTGCTCAAATAGACTGTTAGGAAGGGTCTCCCAAGCCTCCTTTGAAGTGTCCTGTAGAGCCTTTATAGCGCCCTTCCCTCTGCCCATATTCTGTAGTTCGGGGCGCGTTTGTAGAACAAGCTTCATCAGGTGGTGCCAGATGTGCTGAATCGAGTTCAGATCAGGTGAACACGGGGCCAGTCGACCAAAGGAATCGCCATATCCGTGAACCACTGTCGAACTGCTCGGGCAGTATGACTTGGGGCGTTATCTTGCATGAATTGCAGGCCAGGTTCCCATCAATTAGGGATGTTATCGTCGAGTAATTGGAGGTAGGACCAAGCCGAGTAGCCGTTATTCTCTGACTCCCAATCTTTCTCAAGATAAAATCCTGACCGACGTATTTGTCCCTCGATGAACCAGAAACAGGTCCAAACCATGACTGAAATATCCCTTCCTTTTGAGTAGGTTTGGACAATGTCCCGGTTCCATTTTTGCGTAGATGTACGAAAGACCCATTTACCCTTTTCTCTCCCGGCAGAACACTCATCTGACCACATGTAAGTCCTCCACTCTGCTAAGTTCCAATGCTCCCGAGCTTTACACCAAGCAAGACTTTTACGGGCTACCTCCTCTGTAAGCTCTGGTTGGCACTTAGCTCTCCAGTTACTGATTCCAGAGGGGCGTAATATGCCTTTAAGAGTAGTAGTGCTGAAATCCATTCCTAACTCCTCCCGAACCTCCGCATATGTGCATTTTGGGTGTAATTGGACGCATCTTACAAGACGATGTGCATCTCGCTCTGTCCAAAGCTTCGGCCGTCCGGGACGTGATAGAGACTCTCCGGTCAGGCGTACGGACGCGCGGCGCAAAGTGGTTTTGACAGTCGATTTTGTCGTCTTGAGAGCCTTCGCGATCTCGGCCGAACTTCCCCCTAACTTTGCTGCCCCGACGATTGGCCTCTCTCATAAGGACTTAGTTTCCTCTTTTGGACTCGGTTTGGATAAATTGGACCTAGGGGACGTCCGGGGGTAGACATTTTTTTGGTTGTATTTAGATGGTATTAAGGGGGGGGGTGGGGGCATCGGAAAATTCGCGAATTTTGGTGTTGGGGTTTCAGAGTTTTGCACAGTGACTGTACGCCCGTGCGGAGCAAGAACCACTAGGTCCTCCATAGACTAATCGTCCACCTTATGCCAGAGAAGGCTTTGGTAGGGATTGCTCAGCTTATATATTGATCTCAGAAGGTTGAATAATGGCGATTATTCCCAAGAGACCTGAGAAACATAACTTCCTCCCAAACTTGAGGGATTTGGCCACTGAGGAACCTTTCTAACTGCAGGCTCCTTGTCCACTCAACTCACCGTTTTTGTCATTGTCGGTCTGTCTGGAACGATTGACACAGTATCTTTGCCTGAGCCGAGGAGATCTATTTTGTTTGTAGTACATTTATACTGCTCAAATATTGATCGTTAGGATGGTTTATATGTGCAGACTGCAGTTCATGCTGTCTTGCGTACTCCGATATTGTTATAATTTGGGTAGTTTTCCTGATTCCATCATTGCTACCGGATGCATCTATCGGTTGTTCCAGAATACTATCCGCATCTTCTGGTGCAGCGAATGGGTCCTCGCTGTTCCATTCCGACGCATTTCCTCCCCTCTGGCCCTTCAAGATATTGGGCCGGTCTCCCTCCTCTACATCTTCGCTAACGCGCATCGAGAGGATTGTTGTATGTACTGAGCTCTTCTGCAAACCCGAAAGCTGGAAACTATTCCCCATGTTATCGTTGCCCTGTGATCGATAGTATCCCTTGCTGGCACTAGGTGTCCCGGTCCAGCCTTGGGATGTCATTTTGGTCGATGAGCCGAGGAGGCGAGATCGAGCCAAGAACCTGCTGAAAAGAGGCTTCAATGTTGCTAAAGAACACGCCGTTATGCCGACTCCAGGTTCGATCGTTGACCCTAAGCTATATTAGCTGCGAACTTCTGGATGATATGGTTGAGTGCTCACAAATCGACACATCGACATTGGCGAACAAGAAGTCGAGCGTGGTCGCGAGCGCCTGTATGAAAGGTATACGAACTATCGTCGCAACAGATCCTCTGTCAGAACGTCAGCAAGTGGTCAGGCAAGAGCTACACGAATAACTTACACCGCACCCATGGCAAGAATGGCGGCAACAGACAGCTTAGTTCGCGGTGTCATTGCCAAATTCCAGACCAGGAATATAGGCATGACGCCGAGAGTCCAATCTGCGAGTATACTCAACGAACTGTGGGCGTACGTAGAGCCTATGATGACGGTTGTACTAACGCAACGTCCCGAGGAGGGAGAGGCGAAATTGTATTGGTTCCAGAAATGGTCAACGGGAAGGCCTGCAACGAAACAGTCAGTCTTTGATTCGGCAAGAAAACATTCAGTCTACCCAAACTGTAAAATTCATCCTCGCCGACTCCAAAACAACGCCAAGAAGAAGCAGTGAAGCGTTGTGGATGTCTTGGGGCCAGGCGGACCATGATGTCCAAATTTCCACGCATCTACGAAATTCTTACATTGGAAGATGACAAGCGCAAAGTAGTAAAATGAGTAGGCGGTGTTGACCCCTATGACGACCCAGATCACAATCTTTTGAATTGGCTTGACGCAAACCCGGAGAATGAAAAAGCCAATGCTAATCTTGAGTACTGTCGTACACGAGACATAGCCTAGTTCTGCAATCCACCACGCCCTCATGGCAATAACGAAATTATCATCTCCATTTGGTTCCGAGAAGATGGTGATGAGATGTTTTCCAGTGCCGTATTGGACTCCAATGAGGACGAAAGCACAGTATAAAGAGAATAGAAACTGGTTATATGGTTAGTTTCATATTGCGTCGTATGGAAGACCTGCAAGGAGATCTGATACATACCAAAGCAATGATACAGAGGTAGTCGTCAATCCCAAAGGCTTTCATCATGTAGCCTCTCACGTAGACCCTTATCGTCACGGCGACCCATGATGCCACCAAAAAGCCGACTGCCGTAGCACCAGCTCGGTTGCCACGATAGTCAGAATCTGTCATACTTAAAATACAAGGAGAGAAGAAAACGAGAGAAGAAAATGAGAGAAAGCAAGCGAGAGCAAAGAACGACGAGGGCCGACAGGAAACAGATAAACGGAGATCCCGAAGATCATGTACATGTAATACAGTAGCATGTTCTCCCCACAATCACAATATCCACCGTTGAGTTTGAGACGACACGTTGAATGGTTCGCTTAGACGGACAAGTTCGAAAGCAGATGTAGCGGCAGCAACGCATCAAGAACAATTGTTCAGAGATGGGAATGGCGACACCAAAGAGTATGGAGGGGAAGATGGCAACCCGTCTCCACCTCTCTACTAGTGTCTTTAGAGAGTACGATTGGTTGTTTACTAGAGGCTTCACTCTCTATTTCCCTAACATATCTCGTTCTGTAGGTGCCTGCCCAGCTGCTCGAGCATACAAGACGACGTTGAGAATTTCCCGTTGCAAGTCTCAGGAGTCGCACGCAATGTACCGTACTGATGCCTCGGGAACCCAGTCACCTGGGCTTTCGGACTTCAGGCTTGTAAGGGAAGTTTCGTGAGCCCAACTCACGGTGTACGAAATTAGCCGAACAACCCAAAAATGCTACACTCACCCAACTGCTAGAATAATACGATAATGAGTACCAACAGTACTGCAAACCACCTTAAATTTATGTAGTATAAGGTCCAAATTATAGCATTTTATATAACCCTAGTTTATTGCATTGATAAGGGGCCGTTCTGCTCTGCGCGTCCGTTACAGCTTGCAATTCATTAGGAAAATCGCCAACCCAGCTATTTATACTCTCTTGCTTCAAACAGGCCCATCCTTCCACTGTTAATTCTCTCATTGTACCGTCGTCGTCTCAATGTGCAATTGATCGTAATTTGTGCTTTACTGGTTGCCAGGCATTTTCAATAGGCGCAAGATCAGGAGAGCCAGCGCAATTCTTGAGTGTCTCTAGACCGTGATTCTTCTTCCACTTAGTCACAATATTATCAGTATTGCTTTTAATATACCCGTGGCCGGAATCTCCCTTTTCTTCCAACACAAAATCATGCCCTGCTTCAAGCCACGGCTTAACAATTGGGTCTAAAACGGAGTCAATATACACCCGATGTGTCATCTTTCCATTAGAATTCGTAGGTACATCTCTGAATCAACGTATATGATCTGACAAGCCTTGCAGAGATGATATCCTCGAGCATTCATAGTCTCTCGTACAATACGTGCAGATACGTCCTTAATCCTTACCTCCTCAGCTGATTGTAGCCAAGTCAATCTGCGCCCTTCCCAAACTGCTGTTTCAACAATATCTTCCATTATTTGGACTTGCTCTTCCGTGATCTTTCGCTTCCCACCACGCAGCTCAACCCCAGTCGATCGATGGGTGGTTCGGGAATAAGCATTTCCATTGTCGTCTGTATACGACAAAATATCACATCCTTGGGTTCTGGCAACATCGAGTTGTCGAAATATCTCAGACCTCGAGACGCGCTCCTCAGGAGGCTCTCGATCCTCCCGCCACACAATCGCGCGCAAAGACGCTCTATGAGGGGTAGTATAATGCTCCCCGGATTTCCTATTATTGATCTTGTAGTCAAGGGTATTATATGGCGTAATTGGGCGCTTTTGGGACCGATCCATGACTTGAAAAATGGGGTGTTTCGGGAAGGGTGGGTGGTTGTAGCATTTTTTGGTTGTTTCGCTAATTTCATACACCGCGAGCCCAATAACTCGGAGCCCTGGCTAGTAGCGGAAACCCTTACTGTGGAGGATGAAGGGGTAGGAGGAGACTGGGGTCATGCATAGTCTACATCAGTAGCCCTACGAATAGTACGTACTGCCTACTCGCCTACTCGCCTACTCATACGAGTACAAGCCGTCTAGCAGTGTTTGTAGCCTGTACCTGAAGATCAATCATCCATCGACGCGATTAGATTGGGCCATGTCATTCCACACGGCAAGGTCAAGCAAGTTGTCTTTCGGCTCCTGATACCAGAATCGTCGTCGTGAGACGTCTGAAGGGTATATACCTAAGGAACAGGCGCCAAAAGTTTGATGATGTTTCAAAACCCATTTCGGTGCTGCCCATGGACGAACACCTGCTGTTTTCGCTCGTTTTCTTTGGCTGGAAGATTCCATTAAATAAATCTCACTATCCAAGTTTGATCTTGTATACATCGGCATCCAGCATTTTCCTGATGCGGACCTCTCAGAATCGGCGCCAGCTTCTGGAAACGGCAGCTTATTCGTGAAAGGTGCAAAGTGGAAGAGGAGGAGGAGCCACTACTTTATTAGTTGAATCAACTAGCAAGCGTTCCAAAACCTCGCTCGATTTCAGTGGAACAAGTCAAGCTGCTTTGAATCCATTACGGATCGAATTTGGGCTGAACCATATTGGGCGAACGCGTTGTTATATATGCAACAAGTCCTTCCCGCATCTCGTTCAAAACCTCGTTGCCGGGCGCCTTCTTGAGCGCTGCAAAACAACTAATATCCAAAGGCCGTAGATGGTGCGATGATAGCCGAGGTATGCAAAGAGTAATGATATTATTTGCCTTGCAATTTTGATTGAGTTGGCTCGTATTGTAGCTACCGTGACCGTCTACAATCAAGAGGGTTTTCGTTCCAATTATGTATTGACGTGTATATTTATCGAATATTGATCGCAAGCAGTGGAAGCTTAGTTCATCGGTAGTCCACCCATTCTCACTAACTATAATATCCCAATCTCCTGGTGCAGCTTCATGGCAATGTTTTTGATACAGCTTGCCCTTGAACAGAACTAATGGATAGATTGATCGTCCTGTTGCACTAAAACACTCAATTGCAGTAACCCATTCTCGATTGCCAGGCTGTATGGAAACCGGCTAAACTCGATTTGATCCGGTCACTGCTTTGGCAGTGAAGATAACTCCCATCTGAAAGCCAGTCTGATTGGAGCTCTGGATGGCCTTTAATACAATTGTAAGCCCAGAGCTTCCCGAGAGTAGGTTTAGGATCAGACGGGTTCGCACAACGTTCCTTCAGTAATATTTCAGCCTTTTCTCGTACAGGATTTTGTGCAGGTGGTAGGCCTCGTAGATCCATATATAGTATCCATTCTGATATAGTTGATTCTTCGGTATCAGTGAGTTTGCGGTTGGAAGGTGTTCCGTTCTGGGGAGATGTTCCTTGGACGCGACGTGTCAATGACGTTCGGGAGATGTCGTATACAGTTGCTGCAGCGCGCATGCACTTCAACTTTCCCTGTCGGATTGCAGCTACCGCAAGACTAAATCGGCCTTTAATTTGAGACATTTGGAGTGGTGGATGTGGAGTTATTCAAGTTTAAAGTTAGTTGGGTTGTTGGGAGTATAAAGATTGGCCCAATGGCTTATATGGCCCACTCGCTTATGAACTACGTTAGTGGTCTTCCTAATGGGTATGGTGGCGATATGTTGGTACTTGAGTTTGTAGGTCTATAGATTCACGCACGCTCTCTTGAACAAGCTGTAGGCAGAAATATCGGATGTTACCGGACAGAGTAGTGATCATATTGAAGATTTCAACGAGTCCAACCAGTACTACGCGCCCTGTTAAATACCACTGTATTCGGCTTCGTCTTACTGCTTGAGTTAATAAGCGGCCCTCGTCTCCTTCGAAGCTATCGCTTCACTAGGGATAATGCATCCTCGAATATACTCCTGGCTCAATTGTATAGCCTTGTGATAGAGAACAGCAACAAGCATATTCTAAATCGTAATATGTTGCTTTATCCCATTTTTGAGCATGAATGCAGATGAAGTGAAGCCTCATCGTCTGCGCGAAGTATGACGACGTCGCAATGACCGCGACTGACTGAAAAATCTGCATCTAATACGTAGTCATCGACGAGTATGTGGAGATGTATGAAAACCCATTGAAGCTATCCCAAACGGTGCGGTTGCTTGCAGCTTCTCATATGCCATCGTATTGGTCTTGCTTGTATCTGGTAGGCAGTGATGACAAGCTCAGTGAACTAGCCATCGAGTGCGATAACTGGTCCATAGAGTGGTCAGTGATTCTGGATGAGCGTTTGGTGGCTGTGTCGGCCTTCTGCATTTTTCTGCGAATTCGATCTCGAAGTTTTCGGAAGGATGATAAATCAGAAGAGGCCATAGAGGATGCCATGGTCTTCGCCACCACCGTTTCTGCCTCAGGAGCTTGCGGAGTGTACGCTAACTTTATGGACAGCCTTTTGCTCTTGTCTGCTGGTTCACATCCCTCTGCCGGAATGCTTAAAGCAAGGATCTCGTCCCCATCTGTGTTGAGAAGCCGTTTATTTCGCGTATGAAAGGCATCCAAGTACTTGAAGGCGATATCTTCATCCGTCTTCATTCGCAGTATATTTATTCCTTTGCGCGCTCCCTCTGAATAGTCGGTTCTTGCAGGAGCAGACTTTAGTATCATGGGGCAGCACAGAATGAGGTGCTCCGCGGCTGATATACCTCTACATTGCTCGTCAGCGTGTGCTCAAGAATTGATGGAAGTGACAATGTGCACCAGCCGGTGGATATCAAGCACAATTTTACATGTGTTGGCATCAAATATCTCGGTCGCTAGCTCCTTGTCCAAGAACAAGAAGTAACGGAGTGCTACAGCAGACTTACATGAGTATTTCTGCCTGCGTCCAGATTTCCAGATCTTGACCAAACTGTGACAGTGGAGCGGTTTGCCAGCGTTGCCAGAGATAACAATACAGCCTCGTATGATCTGATTTGTCCTCATTGAGTTGGGAATCGTTGCTAGGCTGGGCTATATCCCAGAGACCGGGTATTATCGTCCGGCTCTCAAGTATGGTTGCACACCAATCGAGACATGCTCTGATACATCGATTCCTCATTTCACCATTCACGAGTTCAAATGGGCCGGGTACTCGTTGTAATATTTGGTCTTGGACTTGGTTCTTGTCAACTGAGAAATAGTTGAAAGGAACACCTTCGTTTACTTCACGGATCCTGGATCGATTTATGCCGTCCACAACGAAATGATACGTTATGAAATCTAGCGCTCGGTAATCATCAGGCAAGTCTTCGATCAGACTTTCTTGGTAGGGATTCGATTCCAGAGCAGTACGAATGTGAGTGTTGGCGACAATGTTATCCTTAAATCGCTTATATGTATCGGCCAGGAGTAAACGAAAGGCAAATTGCTCGATCTTTGCAATGCATTCTTGTTCAAGTTGATGAATAAGAAGGCTTCGAGCAATGGAAGCCTGGTTCGGCAAAACTGCAGAACGCACGCATGCGACAAGGGCCGAGGATGTTCCACCAGCTGGCTTTCGGCTTTTGAGCCTCTTCAGCACTAACACGTACAAGGGAAAAGCGTCTTTGCGAAAGTTCAGAGCGAAAAGGAAGTCAGCAGCACGATGTATGTTTTCCATTTCCTCGGAAGAGAATGTGTCGATAGGACGATTGATATCAAATAGAGCATCGCTTTGTTTAGGCCGCCGGTCGGAAACCTGTCGATTTGCCCAGCGCGAGAATATATCATGTATCAAAGTGTTCTGGTTAGGTTCTGACCCTTTCACTTTTAGTGCCTTTTTGTCGGTATCCGTTGAAACAGACTGTGGCGTGTCGTTCTCGAGAAAGAATGCAGCATCAAAATTGTCGAAGCCGAAGCCATTCATGGATTCAGTAGGGGAGCTGTGATATATGGGATCTGCATCTCCAGGCGTGGTTCCTTCTGGGGGCAGAGAAGTTCCTGTGACTGACGCCAGTATTGGTGTGTCATCTCGCTCATCTTCAGATTCTTTGACACAGTGATCAGGGGATCTATAATCTGATAAGACTTGGCGTTTTGCTGGGATCGGCGCCGAGTCTCGTAGACTGCGCTGTCGTTTGGTGGGGGACGAAGCTGTATTATTCATAGGAGTAGCCCAAGTACTATCTTGTTTATGTACGACGTCTGTAGGAGGTTTATATTGAAGACGCGGTCCGGAGGCAGAAGGAGGAGGTGGTTGTACAGCATCCTTGTTGGAGACCTTATACTTATGAGTTCCCCACTTCTCGAATTGTGAGACATACTGCCGTCGACTTAAGTGAATTAGGAGTAGTTTCTCTTTAAGGCTTATGCAGGAAGCGAGTGGGTAGAGGGGGTGGGAATAGGGACCTGGTACATACGATGGGCTAAAGCTATGGTTTACTTTCATCATCGTCATTAGGTTGTCTAACGTGTAATTCTGGTACAAAGCACATAGCTCTTCCCTATAGCATTCCCATATCTCCTGCGGAATCGGCTTCGCCCGAGGAGCCGGTGCTGTTTTCCACTGCAAAGCTGGTGGCATCCTTTGAGTTTTGGGATCGTCTCTTAGCTAGTAAGTGCTATCGATGTCAATCGCAACGTTTTGGTCTAGAGCGTCCCACGGAGTACTGATTCCAGGTCTATGGGAGGCGTAGAATGCGTTTGATTACTTAGAGCGAGGGTCTAAATGTCCATATATTGATTGGAGTCTGCAATATGAGACATTCGTACAATGCGGACGTCCATGTTGCCAAATTCCCGCTACCTAACAGAGCTTAGCGTGGTCTTGGGCAAAGGCAAGATACCCTTGCTAGTCATTCTGTCAGATGTCTTGCCACACCTGCTCACGTTCGTTGATACTCCATGCGTACTACAGTGTTCTAATGTAATCTCTTCCACTTTCTATTCATAATTTAGTATGTCTTCAAAATCTGTATTCATGAACGAGAAACACAGCAGGACCACAGTCTGACTACTTTCTTACACCTTTTTGCTTGCCATTACTATGTCATAGCCCTGTTGAATCTTCGCAGCGTCTCGAAGAAGAGTGACTTCTGGGCACTTCTTCCGTGACACGCCAATCGGCATCATTAAAAATTTGCGATCATAGTATCTTTACTCTCAAGGATTAGCCGCCGGTTATCATCGCCGCAGTCGTCAAAGCATGTCTCGACAAGGTGCTCTCTAGCCTCTGGAGAGGTCTAGTCAACACCGCAATTGCCAACCCAACTTTCTGGTTTCCTCACGCAAGCATAAGTGCGAATTTCTCCTGTTCCTTGGCAATGACAGATCAAAGCACAATGTTCGCCAAACATGAACAAGCTTCTTGATCCGACATACGATGACAGCCAGGGACTTGTCTTTTCCACGTCGAAGCCCAGAGCTCGATGTAACGTACGTGTAACGTACGGTCGGGCTGGTGTTGCTCGAGAGTGCGAAGGTAGGTTGGTTGGTAGGTAGGGACGCTGTCACTTGATCAAGACTGATAACCGTTGCAATTTACTAAGTATGGTATGAAGATACTGTATTTGAGTTAAGCACGAGGCTTCTATCTATGTAGGAAATACTATCTGGTTATATAGAACCCTCGTATTGGGGATCGCTCTGGATCACAATGATCCTGTGCGATCCAATGTCACGTGACCCATAGCTTCTCTGTGCATTATCTGACCCACTTGGGCGATTACTGCCGAGCCTCAGGGCTATGTCACCTGTTTCAGCAATCAGCTGTAACACTCGATTGCTGTGATGCTGGAATAGAGAGGCTTCTTATCTGTCAGTAAAGGCCGTACCTTTAACCAGGCCCCGTCAGCACCGACGACAAGATGAAGCCCAGTCTCTGTCGTTCCATCCGAGAAAGTGAGACTGAATTCTCCCAGGGACTTATTGTCCTAGAAAACTTCCAGAAGTCTCCTGCCCCACTTGATGGTTCTCCTCCTGCAAGCTATCAAGCGACAAGTCTTTCAAGACATTCCTGTCAATCTCAAGTTTTGCTTTCGCTCTTGGGCCTTGAGGCCGCCACCACTCCATAGCTTTGTCGTCCCAAAAGACTCGACCATTTGCTTTCATAATCTTGCTCGCTTCTCCCCCAGGAAGGGAGTTCTTGTGGTATGCTTCAAGTAGAACTGCTTGCTTGAGAGCAAGTTGACCGAGCTTTGGATGCAGATCTATTATGCCTCCTTGATTGCGTATATCGCGACACCTCTTGCTCATAGATCGTGACTGGTATTGATTGTTGTTGAAGGAGACGGGCGAGGGTGAATTCAGAAGATGAACCAATTATTGCAACCTTAGGGTGAAGGCATCTTGGGTGGTTTCGATGTCAACAAGTTGAGAGGTAAATTGCTGTGGTCAGTTTTAATGTGACAAATTTTCCTATAGAGATGTTAGCCGAAAGATGTCCGAGACTATTTGAAACAACGAGACTCTATGATGCAAGGCGAGCGATGAACCTGGAGAATCTCCAAAGAAACCATGGGTTTCCCATTGGTAGTCGATTGGCACACTTTATAAGCTGAAATTAACAAATGATGCTGTCAGTTCACCTCCTTGCTTTGGTCCCAATTAAACTGACGCGTATCAACCTTGGCTTGGCGCCTGGTTCACCAGATTGAGCTGAGAACAGGATACCTGTGTCGCCAGCTGCACTTCACTAGGTAGATATGCACGGAAAGTCCAAGAATGTGTAACGACTCCAATCTCACAAAGTTACAATCGGTAAAGGCCAGTCAGAGTTGAGAGTATCTGCCTGCTGCTCAGAGAGCTGATAGTGTAGCATGTCCATCAAGTGACTATCCTCTCACGAGGCATAGTACAATTAGAGTAACGTAGTTCACATGCAAACGGGCCAATTTTCCTTCGCATTATACAAAACTATTAAACATTTCAACAATTATTTAAATTAAACTATTCTAACTCTTCGGCATTTGAACCATCGGATGTGATGTATGTATTATTTGGACAAGTTCGTACGTTATGACCAGCTTGTCCGCAATGTCTACAGCGATATTTTTGCGGCTCAGTTTGCTCCGTACGACCCATACTTTCTTGCAAACCGGATTGTAATTGTATATTAACCTCTCTTTGAGCCTCTAAGTTTTGGACAGCTTCGACAGTAAGTAAACCTCCTTGTAATCAACGTTTTTTTCGTACGACGACGCCGGCTGAGTAAATCATTTGCTTTGCGAAGTGCAGCGTTTTCTTCTCGTAATACGCTAATTCGTGTATTGCAGACGCAACCCCTTTTGCAACCTGATCAATGCTTTGTAAAAGCGAAGTTGGTGAGCTATTT
>MU254205.1:0-22145 GCA_019669825.1 Calycina marina
TCTCTTACAGAAGAAGAAGTGTAAAGGGGTCTTTGGCCGACCACAACTACAGTTAGGTGTTGCGTCGTGGTGTTCAAACCGCTCGTGGTAAGCCGCAAAGTCACCGTGAGACGTCCGCAAAGCTAGCATTCGTTCTAGCGCTCCTCTCTTTATCAAAGCTCCGCTGTGTCAAGGTCGCGGTAGCTTTGCGGGTTTGGGGTAAGCCATAACTGGGTGACGGAATCGCTTGCTTTTGCCTTTACGAGCCTCCTAAGGGAGGCGGCTGTGCAGATAGCTCGTGAAGGTGCTGGGAAAGCGATTCCGGCCTTCGTGGCTTTGTCCGCTTCTTCATTGCCTAGGATACTCAAGTGTCCTAGTACCCATCAGACCCGTAGGGCACCTGGGCGTGTGTGTGGGATGCGGCATCGTAGTGGCCATTGGCCATTGTCGTGCTACCTCTTGAAAGTCCGTAAACACCTGCTGTGACGAGCCTGTAAAGGGTGAAAGGAGCCGGTGAGCCACCTCTAGGTTGTCTAGGAAGACCCATAGGTCGGTTGCTAGCTTTACTCCCGGCGACAAGAGCGCACTGAGGGCTCCTTCTAAGGCTCCTGATTCCTCTGCGTCAAAGACCTTCGCGTTGAGCCGGAGAGACTTTGCTTTACGGTCAATTTGTAGGCCGTAGTGATGGGTTACGGACCCACGGCGCAGGGTCCTAATAAACCACATTACTGTAAAGCTTTATATATGTATCACGTGCACCTTAACAAGGCTGATGAATTGGTGTTTCTGCTTGGCAAGCTCATCGAAATTATTTCGACTGCACGAACATTCATGACTTGCGAAGACCACAGCTTTTATACTATTGCTCTGACTTTGGCAAGAAAAAATTTCTGAACGGCCTCCATCGGGAACTGAGGAAG
This sequence comes from Calycina marina, assembly GCA_019669825.1. NCBI lineage: Eukaryota > Fungi > Ascomycota > Leotiomycetes > Helotiales > Pezizellaceae > Calycina > Calycina marina. The sequence continues at coordinate 900 of MU254205.1, forward strand.
GGCCATGTCCCTAGCCTCTCGTGTCACCAACCTGTTCTTCACTGGATCACCACCACCCAGCACAATAAACGGGCTGACAGATAATGGACTGTCGGAGGGGAAGGAAGCCTTCGCAAATGCTGGAATGGGAACATTTCTTATCAGTTCGGAAACTATGTCATCGCAAGACATTGAAACTGAGGCGCGGCCTCCGTATCTACATGTACGCAGCACCCCGAACATTACCGAACGAGAAGGCGAATTGCTGATGGTCACAGTGCATGATGGCTGGAGGGTTGGGTGGGACGACTGGAGATCTACTGATGCATTCCTTGGATACGGTGAAGACGCGGCAGCAGGGTGATCCTCATATGCCGCCGAGATATACTACGATGTCTTCGTCGTATGCTACGATATTCCGGCAGGAGGGCATTCGGCGCGGACTTTATGGAGGTTGGGTCCCAGCTATGCTTGGGTCGTTTCCTGGGACGGTGATATTTTTTGGCACATATGAGTACAGCAAAAGGCATATGATTGACTTTGGGATACGGCCGCAGCTTGCATACCTCACCAGTGGTACGTGTTTTTGTACCAGCTGGGAAAACAATCAAACTGACTGCAGCAGGGTTCTTGGCAGATGCTGCAGCTTCGTTCCTATACGTTCCATCGGAAGTGCTGAAAACACGACTACAACTCCAGGGCAGGCACAACAACCCATTCTTCAAGTCCGGCTACAACTACAAGGGAACAGCGCATGCAGCGCGAACGATAGTCAAACAAGAAGGCTTTTCTGCCCTGTTCTACGGCTACAAAGCGACGATATTCAGGGATCTCCCATTCTCGGCACTACAATTCACTTTTTACGAGCAAGGACAGACATGGTCTCGGCAATGGAAAGGGAGTCGTGACATAGGATTGCCTCTGGAGCTGTTCACAGGAGCAGCTGCAGGTGGTCTGGCAGGAGTGTTAACGTGTCCATTGGACGTCGTCAAAACCAGGATCCAGACACAAGTCAATGCCTCTTCTCAGCCACCAGTCAAGCAGACACTGGTCGCAAAGTCTCCGAGCATGCAATCGAAGCCGAAGTCAAATCCTGCAACCAGTAACCAGACAAGGTCAATATCAACATCCTCTCCATCCACACATACACCGCGTCCAGGATCAGTGAATCTCGACACCTCATCCGTCGTCACCGGGCTGAAACTCCTTTACAAAACCGAAGGTGTGGCCGGTTGGTTCCGCGGTGTAGGCCCGCGATTTGTGTGGACGAGCGTGCAGAGCGGCTGCATGTTGTTCTTGTACCAAACACTCTTGCGACAGCTGGAGGTGCATTACAGCGATGAGAACCAGGTGGACTCTGCTATGTAAATCATGATAATTAGGAGAAGTGGGTCTCGGGAACATGGGGTTCTACGGGATTCACCGTACGGCCTGCAGGTATACTTGTACAATTTAGAAAGCATTGGGCGGCGTTCAGAAATGCATGTTCGTAACATAGGATCGTAAAATATAGATCTTCACTTTATCATCTTCTGGGCGTCATTGCCCAATTAGCGGCCTCTGGAAAGTAGTGTGTGCGTCAGAGTAGCTCCTCCTGCACAGACCTGAAGAGCATCTAGTCTATAAGAAAACCTCAACAGTTCAATTTGTCCTCAAAAATTAGCAACTACTGTCCCGTTCATATGAAAAATACACTGCAAAATGAGTGTTCTCTACCATTTACAGAGCATACTTTTGATAAAATATATTGGGGGGTGAACGATACAGCTACTTCGCTGTTGTCGTTGCTATAGAGAACATCATTGTTGCTTTTATCATTGCTGTTGGGACCTTACTTCCATTGCCACACCATATGCAATTCTCAGCACAGCACCAGTCAGAAAGCTCCTGGCTGCTACCGTCTGTATCCTGGAAAGCTGTACTTCAAAAACTCCCAAGAGCTCTCAGATACCTTTTGGAGGAGTTGGGCTGCTCGAGTCATTTGTTCTTTCAAAAATGCGACAGTGGCAGCGGTGAGTCATAATATGTGTCTATGAAGTTTGTTTTATAGCGTGCAGCTTGATATACTTGAGCTTCTAGTGATGTGGTGGTGGTTTTGATGATTCAGTACTATGTCGCTTCTGGAGAGACGGGTGCGGCTTCGACTTGGTACTTAAGAGGTGCAAGCCTCTACTTGCCACCTATCTAAGATAACTAAACACACATACACATAGACACACAAATCATGGAGGCATATAAGTCTTGGCCTAATCTGTTCATCGTTTGCCCTTCAGGCAGTCATTAGTCCCAAGACATCAGATGGCAGACTGGAGAGCTTTCCATACTCTAGTATTAGATCCCTTTTCCTGAGTGATAAGCATTGTTGTCGTTATTTTGTTGTTGTTGTCCTGAGATGAGCTTGTTGAGTTAGCCAAAGACGGAGCTCTTGATAGCGAATGATTGCGTGTGTTTATATTCTCTATATCAAGTGTCAGGGTCAGAGGAACGCTGTTAGAAGGTATTCCATTGAGTTGATATAATTGTCTCGAAGTCTCCAAGAGAGGGGGGGGAACGAGTCTATATACGAATCTGACCTCTCCGTAGATCAACGCGTGGTTGTCGCGTTTCACATGGCATTGCAATCCCTATTCATACCGTGACATCAGCAACAAACAACAGTTTAAGAGTAAACCCAGGTGTTTTTTGGCACATGTTCTGTAATGTCTTTATAGAATCACTCAGCCGCATGTCCATCTACTCCCTCAAGAGGCTTTTGAATGAGCAGGATAAAGACATGTTGAACGTTGGCTTCCTCCGCTGCGTTCTGCCAAGCCAGGTGTGGCTGAGGCTATGGCGCATCCACATCCATTAGATAGATGTTCCTCTCCCACTAGATGCACAATACAGCAATACAACCACAGTTACACTGAACCTTATGCTCCCTTCCAGATAATTTGTTCCTTACATATTAACAAGACATTTCTTCATTAGGAATACTGCCAGCTGGCTACGTTACCTCAAGATGTCAATCTGCATCCATATTTTCTACACTTAGGATGCAAGGGCATCACCAACTCTCTGAGTAGTAGAAACATAGGTAGTTGGCTGTTGCTGCTCACTTACTTCAAAGCCGTTCTCGATACACAGCTTATGCCGCCATCATTCTCTCTATCGTCTATCCTTCCACCCTGAAAATACAATTTGGTAGTCGATGCACATGAACTTGCCCACTCATCTGCGGAGGTAGACCAACTCTCGTCAACTTCAATATTCTACTGATAGCCCTCCTCTGACTTCTGCTAAATCACTGACCAGTCGATGTTTTGTGTATGTACTGTTCAAAGAGGGGGATGTGCCTCGAAACCAAGCTCCAAAATCTTCTTTTATAGCAGAGGCAGTTCTCAAATCTCCCAGGGGGATTTGAGAACTGAACAGACATTACTTAGCGTATGTGAAGAATGACTCATGTTATAGATGGGAAGGTCAACGGTTGTGAGAGCTCAGACTTCGATAAGTCAAAGGTAAGGGCTCAGTATTTAATTACAAGAAGTGCATAGAGGAAGTAAAATCATCGGCTCTTACTCCTTATATAGGCAAGAAGAAGGGTCTAAGAATATTCTACACGTGGCAAAGAAACAAGGATTAAAACAAGGAACCTTCTTGAAGCGAGGGCACGAGATTAGCCGGAGTCCTAACATGGGTTCTAACCCTCACACCAAGTATGTTAAGTACTGCTACATCGTTATAGTGACGTCCAGTCATGACGGTTTAGTGCTATATCGCTAAAAGACATGTTCGAAACCGCTAATCAGATGTAAAATGGAAAATAAGCATGAAGTCAAAATTCGCTCAGTAAATGCCATGATGCCGCACCAGCAGTGGTATAAGATGAAGACCGGATGACAAGAGGAATGATAATATAGTACGACAGACTTGCGTCAATCCTTCTTCATGCAGAAACATAATACAAAATGAACTTGAAAAATCAGGAACTATCTAGAAACATGTCCAAAAGCGGTGACCGAACCCTTCCTGTGAAAAATCCCATGGATGTTCGTCGCGGTGCGGAGAATCAAGAAGCATGCAAAACCTTGGGACCGTGAAAAGTGTGTGAATCGTCGTGATGGCATTGTTTTTGATGTGGTTTTGCGGCATGTGACGTGATGTGATGTGATGAAATGACTGGTGAGTGTGATGATGGGATGTTATTGACGTTGAAAATAACCAGCAGACAACAAAGCGCAAATATCGTACGTGGTATTGAGCAGCAAGAGGAAGGAATGATGCTTCGAGACTTTCGAATTGGTGCTGTCAGACCTCAAGAGAAGACTATTCCTGTACTTTCGTTAGCAGATGATTTTCTTGTTTCGCTGGGCTTCCTTGGTTGGTGTTCAAATTTATCGTGTTGGGGTCAGAATAGGGGCTCGTTCGCTAAACTAGGCACGTGCCCGCTAGTGCAGGGCCTGTGCTAGGATAGGGCGTTGCTACCTAATTCCACTTCCATCGACCGCCCCAACGTGACAAACAAAGACAACGCCCAAGGAAGGGCGACACCAAATCCGGGCTTTGGTGTCGTATGATGCACAGAATGACTTATTCTTGACATACCCAGCATGTAATGAATGAATGGTTTGTTGCAGGCCACGGTGAGGCTCTCACCGACCCCGAGCTGTAGAAAGAGTCAGAATGTTGTTAAGAAGACATATTAGAAAAATGTTACTGACTGTCATCGTCATCCTGATCGTTGCCTTTCCGTGCCATGACAGCGCTGCTCAACACTATATAAGGGTTAATGGTTGTCTCCTTGCAAGTCAAGAGTTGTTTCTCATTTTAGAACTAGTGATTGGTACATACCTGAGCTGATGGGCAACAACCTGCGGAAACGGGCCATATTTTCGCTGGAAGAGCTGTTTACGACAAAAAAACTCATGTTGTTGAAATTAAAAGGTGAAGTTGAGTTGTAGGTTGGTGTTCTGGCTAGGTTGTTGACTTGGTCGTTGGTTACTTCGAGTACCTCGCTGCAACACCGATTCTATGGCGTTTGAGATTGATGTCAAGGCTATATCAGATTTGATCCTATATAGCTTGGATGAGACAAAGTTCGAGAGTTGATTTTTTGATATAAAGAGAAACCTGCGATGGGAGGCGATTTTATTACTTATGTATTAAACAAGGTGATCGATCTTACACGTAAAAAGATGAGTGAGCGGCATATTCATAAAGATCGCGCAGGGGCTTAGGCGTGGGCTATGAAAATTGTGCCCGTTTGCCTCATGTTAGAACAGCTTCTGGGCGAATCTTCTTGGTGTGTTAGGTTAACTGCCTAATTGCCTGAGCGAAAACCCCAGCGGTGTCCGATACAAGTGACTCGAGAATAAGAATAATTTACCGAAAAGGGAAAGAGCATTTTCTCCTATTTCAGCTCACAACGCCCTTCAGCCGTCAGGTAACAAGATGCCAACTCACCTGCCTGTCCCCATTGCATGCTTAATTGAAGCTATAGGCATCCGGAAGCAGAGAGCTCACGCCTCTGTGCCAGTGGTTGGACAGCCAGTGATAACAAGGCAATTGCAAGCATTCATACCTCGGATGTACATATGGTTGCCAGAGGAGTCATCCGCTGGAGGCACTGAACAAGCCTAGTACAACACAAGAGTTGATAGAATCTTTTAGTGCTTCCATGATATAACTGTATATGGGCTTGAAGCTACACAAGCGTGACAAGCCACATCACATATTGAGATGCCTTGAAGCATGAGGTTTCAGGGGGGTGATATATGTTGACTACACAGCAAATGATTTGGTACAAAAGACGCAACCTATGTATTCATGCACTGATTTACGATCAAGTAACGATGGGTGGCACTTCTGCGGATTCGCAGCCCTCCGGGTTGAAGCCCAAATAGGGCCGCATCTAGGCAACCCTTACAATTCACGATGACTGGAAGCGCCAAACATCATGAGTCAAAGACAACGACCCGTTATCACCCCCAAAAATCTTAAATATATCCTGCGCATAAGCGAAGTTGATCGTCATACACATCAATCTCCAATCCCTGGCTATTACTGGTATATTGTAACAACCCCCATCAATTGGGATCTGGTGACACCTCACTCGCGAACCAGGCCAATGAGGAAACAAAATTGGCTTATTTTGATCATATTACTCCTGAACCGTTTGCGTAGTTGCATGCAGGCAAGCAAGCTAGGACTCTGGCCTAGGACTCTATCCCTCAAAATGCGAACGACAGGCAGGTTCCTACCTGCCAGCATTTCTCGCTGTGACGAAGCACATTGAAATTAGGTTTGTCAGGTAGCGGCGCCGTAGGATGGCACAGAATAGTCGGTACTGCTATCGATATCCAGGGCCCTAAAGATACTCCTGTCAATGATGCAGTGCTTAAATTTCACAGCATTCAGTCTGAACTCCTGCTGTCAATAGTGGAAACGGCTTGCTCCGCCCTCACAGGCATTAGCCCATATTTCTCACTCCCAGGTCACCTTCATAGGTATGGCGCAAGTAGTGCCCGCACCCGGTCCGCCATCATCGACGGGTCTTGCTACTACTCAGCTAGAGCCGTTAGACATCTTGCAAGTCTCAACAGCAGGCTTAGACTCGAGCCGAAGCCTAGTCAAGATCAACGTTATTGAGCAATTTGTGGCTTGCTTGCTTACATGCTGAGGGCATAATCGTCAGGTACAAGGGCACAAGTACCAAATTACGACCGCCAGTCAGGCTATTACTAAATGTGCAGTTGCTCTAGGCACAAGGCCGCCAAAAATGACTTCACACGAATTCATCGGTGCGAAGCGCTGTGCGCGTTCGATTCTACTGGCACTGGTTATTATTCTGCACCCGGTGTCTATTGTTTGGTTTGAACGTGGCAGCAAGGATGCTTGGGGGGTTTCACACATCCGTGTATGCACATAAATACATCGACAACCAGTTACGATTGCCTCTGCGAATCGACGAGCCTCAGCTCCGGGACGCGCTATTCTAAATAAAATTTCTACCTTTCAAGCCACCTCGATTGGTTCATTTTCAATTGCTTATTCTCCCTACCATCCGCCTTGGCGGCTCACCTCATCAGTATGGGATGAGGTATTTCGCACTCAACGTCCGCCTATCAAGTAGTTCTTTTGGACATCAGCTTACAAGCATTTTCCCTCGAGTACCTACCTATTAGAAGCCGGTCGGCTCTCTGAACAGCCGACTCCGGAGTTGACCTTGGAGCCAACCTTGGAGCCCGCACTAGCTAACTAACCTGGCGTACCGTAAGGAGCACACCACGGCTATACATAATGTTTTGCACTAAATCGCTTTCGGATTCCCGCTCCTAAACTGGCATCGAAGACACAGAATGATGGTGCCTGCGTTAGTTACAGAATATGGCAGCATGTATGCAGCCTGGTACGAGCCAAAACCTGGAAGTTGTCGAAATGACTTATCGCATTCCAATCTCATGACTTTAATCAGGTGTCTTGGAACCCATCTTGGTGGTCAGGGGCGCATTATGATGTGGATTTGTTTCGAGAGTGGTATGAAAGGGCTCAAATGGCATCTGCAGATGCTCCTGATATGTGTAACGCGAGAAAACGGGGTTTCTACCTGAACATAAAGCCTCAATTCATAAAACTACAACCACCTGTTTTATAACAACAATACTGTGAGATACATCCGTCCATGCCTTATACCTAATCATTAAACTCTCACCAACCTTGAAGCTTTGATGATGTCTGCCACGAACGCGACAACGATTATGAAAGTACATGCTTGAATCAACAGGGTCCTTGTGACCTCCAAGAAAGAGTACATGAAGAAAGCTCAATGTAGTTGCAACTAAATTGGTATATATCGCTCATAACATCAAGATCATGTCGTCGTTAAGATGGTGTAAGTTGGTTGTGGAATTGTACGCGGGTATATGCTAAGAAGAAAGCTGCGAATATGCTGTGGATGTCGATTTGTAAAGACGACATAACTCTTCAGTGATCCAAGAAGTCGGCAAGGAATATGGAGGCCAGTTGTCCTGGATTCGTATATCGCTGTTCATGAAGAGTGGCATTCCCTTTCCCGTTTTTATGTTCTCTAATCTTTGCGCCTGTAACAACGTGAGCATGTAATTTCTACGCAACACCGTAGCCAGACCAACCGTAATCGTGCATGACATTTTTCAGTTCCAAAACAAGTCTCTGAACTCTATCACTAACCGGCTTATCGCGGAAAGCATTTGTGTTATCGCGTATTGGGTTGCAGGACCTCTTGCCACCTTTAGTGGTTTTGAAACTGGAGTGGAAAATCTCCTTGAATCGCTCGAAAAGTTCTTTTTCCGTCAGCCGGACGAGTTCATGGAGTTTTGCGCGCTCTCGAATTGGGTTGGCGTTGTGATAATTGATTTGGCTTTCGCAAAATCTGTATGCAGCTTCGAGAGTCTTGTTACTATGACACTGTCAGTAATTTATGTCAGGGTGAACGTGCTTTGGTCAGTTTTGCTTACATGACGAGTATTAGCGTAAGCAGGATGGTGAAGCTTGTAGCCCATCTCTTGTCTAGCGGCGTGTCTTTTCTGCCCGTCCACATCATAAATCCCCAATTTTCTAGAACCTTGAGTATGCGGTCCTGTTGCACTTTGTAGAAGGCGAGTTTAACTTGTCTTTGCAAACAGCGCGAAGCAGATCGAGGTGGATATCGACGTCCGGAATGGCGTTCGACCTGTTGCAACGAATGTTGATCAAGTGACAGAGTCCTTCCCAAAATTGTTTCTACGACATGAACTTCAAGAGCCTGGCGCAAGGTCTCACACTGATTGCTGTCAGTGATAATCTTGAAATGGGAAGATGAAATACCTCATCGCCAGCTGCAAGTCCAGCAAGGTAAAAGTTAGAGATAATCCCCAGTAATCGTTCGGGAAGCCTATCGATATCCCTAGTATTATATGCAATATCGACGTAGTGATTTGGGCTCTCCATCACGGTTTCTTGCACGAGAGTAGTACATTGCTTTTCCATATCGCACATGGAGTCCAATGGGATTCCAAGTGGCACGCTCTCACGTCTGAAACTTTGGTTCGTGGGCTTATTTGTTCCATAAGTGAAGGCGAGCTCAGATTCATCAGATAGCTGCAAGGACACTGCACCGGCCTGAATTGGACGCCACTCGTCATTGAGAACCCAGTACATCTGCACAATAATCTCTTGACTGCCCCAGTGAGCCACATTTTGATTGATAAAGAGCTCGACCTTTGGCTGCGTAAAGCCACTATTTAAATAATCCGGCGCAAACATTGGTTTGAGTGATTCAAGCGGGTCATTGAAGCATGGCACCCAGCAAAACCTTCTCTTCCCAGCCAATCGCGCGCACTGCTGGCAAGGAGACCCGGGTGAGCATGGGGAACACTTGATCTTAGAAAGATGACAAGCCCAACAAGCTCCAGCTTTCCGTACTTCCAGGGCTTCTTTCTTCTCTTGAGACGAAAGTTGTCTCTGTCTGCCTTTTGGTAACTTGGGACTGAACAGGCCAGGCAATGTTGAATGGAAAATGTGGATATGATCGGTTTGAGATTGGGGAGAGTCAAAGCTCTCTGGAGGCGTGTCGATAATTTGCCATGAAGCATCAGAACGAGGAGATCCATGCGAACGTATGGGGCTATTGGCGCATGAAGTCGTCGCTGATACCTTATCCCAATCGTGCTCGTTATCGCTCTCCTGGTTTGGACTGATCGGCCCATGAATTAACGACCCGGTAACAAGCTGACTGTTTGGATCTAGATACTGTTGCGTCGGTGGATAGGTCCCGTACGGTGAGCCAAGGCCGAATTTGAATGCATTGTCTCTAGTAAGCGTACTGGAATCAACGTTGCTATTGTGGGCACTTTGAGAATCAGACAGGATACTAAGGTGGCTCGGTATATCGTTAGAATACGCTGACTGTTTTTGTTGTTGGGTAATTGTCTGTTGCGACCAGCAGCTGTCATTCGTCATGTATGGCTCCTCTGGAGCCCAGTTCGGCACCATTGTCTCTTGGTAGTGACTTTCAAAGGGAAATACACCCGCATTAGATGGTATCGAAGAGATGGGTGATATATCATGTTGGTTTTGTTGGGACTGACAAAAGGTTTCTATAGAACAATGAACAGTCAGCACCAAAGCCATAGTAAGCTGATGATACCCTGCACAGCGGGCCCTACTCGGCCAGAGGCAATTCTAGCCCACCTCAATATTGGATACGCTTTTGAAAATGATGGCTGTTGGGGGCGTACATACCTGGCAAGGGAAGATGTTGCAGCTGGTTTAATCCCTCATCATATCCGAGAAATTGATTGTCTCCGCAGAACGCATACGTATTGCTGGGCAGCATTCCACTGTTATATATGCTATTAATGCTACCAAAATTGCTATTTGCCGGTGTTATCAAGTTCATATTACCGTCATGGTTGGTCTGGTCGATTGCCTGCCACGACAATTGGGGATTGTTCGGGAATGCTTGCGAGGTATTCCTTCCAAACTGCTGCTCGACATCTTGAGGGTATTGTGGCGGGAGGCTGGGCAACGGAAGTGCAGTGAGCGGCGCTTGATACGAGGACGAGCTCTGAGTCGGACTTATCTGCTGCTGAGGGTTATCGTAGCTGTTCAATGAGATTTGATAATCGACGAAGGATGCCGGATTCTTCAGTCTGGGTTGGATCGGCGACACTGGAGCGCGATGTATAGCGGGAGCCCATAACGTCGAGGTCGTGGGAGGGTTAATCCTCGAGAGATCGTTGCTTTGTGAATACAGCTTCGTATTGTTGCTGCTACTACGAAACGTAGTCCCCGAGTCCCTCTTCTTGCGCACTCCTTGCGGCAAGTTCAAGTTCGAGGTCATGGGCACCCCTCGGATTTGTGGTATGTCTTTGACCATCCTAGCTCATTTCGTATTCCATCCTCTTTCCGCGACGACGTGTATTCGAGGCAGGCACAAGAAAGAGGCGTCTAGCGCTTCCTTTTCGGCTCAAGCAAGATGTAGCTGCTATGGATTCTGTTGTTCTATGTCAGGACGTTCTTGCGAGTTACCGAATTTCCTAGATCGCGGGCTGGAGTTTTCCAATGGCGAGCGGTGGACTATGAGCGAAAAAGTCTTCGTCAGTAGCAAAGCCGCCGCTCGAGAGGGGTGGTCTCCTGCAGTGACAGCAAATCAGTAGCACAAAATCTCTCACAGCACACCATGGCTGAGTACAGCTCGGGGGTTGTTGTTGAGGCTGTCAAGTCTGGAGAACTAGCACTATACCTGAAGCTGTCACCGAGTAGGTATGGGGTAGATGCCAATCAACTTATGAATTCCCTGGCTGAGCAAATGAGAAGCTCCATTTGGTTGCTAGGCTTAGGTGCAAGGATGCTGATCCTCCTGGTCGCTGAATGGCTAGCATACCGACATTCTCTCATGGTACTAATGCACAGTAACTACGAGCACCACAACTAGATGTACTACATATTTATTAAATGGGACGAAGCATAATTCTGATGATGATTTCCATACTCCAGAGACTACCTAGACTGAACTGAAGAGGAGCCATGTTGACTAGAATTGACTCTTCACGCACTGACTGCGCCGGCTCTGGCCCAAACTTCGGCTTTATTAGCCTTTGGACTTTCACGCACAGCACACATGTACACCACAACACAGGCTTCCAAATTCGCCAGTGTCTGATTAGCTGTAACACGTTCTACCGGATGTTGCAACTGCGGCCAGCTCTTGAGTTTTCAGCCTCTCAAGGACCTCAATATTCAGTCGCAACAGAGACTGCTATCGTACGCTGGAGATTACAGAACACTACTGCACCTGCAGTTCGGTAAGTAGTTGGAATTGGAGAAAGTACCGGCACCTCTGATATTATCGACTATTACTATCGCCCATAGTGTCTGTCTTTTCTGTCACACAGAACCAGGCTGCCCATACTTCCGCCACACCTCCCGATTAGTGCAACATTGACGCCCGAAATCCTAGTCAACGACATCTTTCATCATTGACGAAACGCTCTAGGCTCAGCTTGTCATGATTCATACTTCATGAAACGCACTTCTCTCAAGTCTGCCATGCATTATCACTGTCATTCTGCAAGAGTGATGGAGCCACTATCGGTCCTCGATCTTGATTCGCGGATGCATCAGGCTCATCCTGATAAGACTCCTCTGCATCGCCTGCTTCGATGAATCTACGGGTGCTTCTTCTGGTATCTGAAGCGCTCTCGTCGTCTAATCTGGTAGGCCATCCTGCCCACCTAGAGCTGCTGGTGAGAAGAGATATCAGAGTCAACACCTGCAATTGTCAATCTAAGCTCAGTTTGTCAGACTCTAGGCAGGAAAATTGACTCACGTTGATGCAGAACACAACAGCGGCAACCAGCAAAAACAGTCCAGCAGTCATTTGCTCAGCTTTCCTCCAGTCACCGGCACAACTTCTCGTCCTACCAAACGTCTCTGCACATGTTGACGCTGCATTTCTTGAGAATGGCCAAGCTCTATCCTTCACAGTCCAAAGGCCGCAGCACTCAAACGCGTTCTGGATATCCTTGACTGCTTTCTCATTTCTAGAAACCCACATCTGTTGCCAACCATCACCCAGACCACAATTCAGCGAGCTAGGCGGAAGAATATATGTCAGAGCCAAGGTTGCAACGACTGTCTCGTATATAAGTTGGAAGCCAAGGATGGCTATCAGAGGAATGGTGAGCTGATATTGCTCCTCTTTCGCTGCTCGTTTGATGATCGTGTTGGCTCCTTGAGCGGAGACACCTGTGATGAGAGGTAAGATGACCGTGAATAGTCCCAAGGCTGCTGGAATTGGGAGGGAGAGGTATCGAATCTGAGAGTAGGCATATCCAGCAACGCCGGTAAGAGCTATCAGAAGCTATATAGCCTCTAGTCAGCCAGTGTAGATTCTGTGAATGGAACATGTATCTCTGGTCTTTCCTACATCATGTCACAGCACTCAATTCGTCCTCTATTTTGCCAATCCATTCTCAATCACGAAATATACTCACTAGAGGTATCAACCACGGCATGACTTTTGAAATAGATGCCATAGTGTGAGTATTGAAACGAACTCAATATGTAGATTTCGGTGTAACAATTGGGCTTCCTTAGCACTGGTGATATGTATGAAGAAAGGAGATCAGGAATATGTCAGAAGTCGGAACCTCTCTGTTTGCCTTTGTGATACTTGGTATGCGTGGAAACGCAACGCAGGGCAACATACGTCACTGCTGCACTGCTGCAACACGAGACGATAATGGGATGAACTGTAATATTCACCCGGATATACAGATAAGCTAGCCACTAGCCACCGGAATATTCAAAAGTGAATTCGAAACAATAGGTAAGGTATTGGTAATTGTCCAGGAGTGAATATAGAAGTCACGTTGAAGCAACCCGCCAAATCTCATCAGCCAACTCCACTCCACCCCCTGTCGCCAACACTAAACAGCTCAGAGCCTGACGACCAACGCTCTTTCACTCACGATACCACGACGAGAAGTTTCCACGAGAGCATACTGCCAGCCAAGCGGGCATATTACACCCACCACCAAACGGCAACCATGCAAGCCATGCCAGACTCCCGCACGCAATCCTTCGAAGAAATCTACGGTCCGCCCGAAAACTTCCTCGAGATCGAAGTACGCTACCCCTCCACAAACGCTCCCCTCCTTACCCATCCACAAACTCTAACACAGAACGCAGGTCAAAACCCCGCGTACCCACGGCATCGGCCGGTCCATGTACACGGACTACGAGATCCTTTGCAAGACCAATATCCCGGCCTTCAAGCTGCGCCAATCGTGCGTGCGCCGGCGCTACTCCGACTTCGAGTACTTCCGCGACATCCTGGAGCGCGAGAGCGCGCGCGTCACCATCCCGCCGCTGCCGGGGAAGGTGTTTACAAACCGTTTCTCGGACGATGTGATTGAGCATCGCCGCGAGGGCTTGCAGCGCTTCATGCAGATTGTGGTCGGTCATCCGCTGCTGCAGACGGGCAGTAAGGTGCTGGCGGGCTTCGTGCAAGGTGAGTTCGATTTCTATCTATGCGCTGGGGCCGCTTTTGGACGTGGAGGTCAGGTCTGAGGGTTGGGGAGCATCGCGTGCCCAGCACATGCAAATGTATAGAGGGTTGCAGGAGAACAAAGTTAACGAGAACAGATCCGAATTGGGACCGCAATGCCTGGTGAATTTCCCTATCCGCCGACCTGACCAAAAGTCCAAGGAAACTGCAGAAACGCCGACCGCCTACATATATTACCGAGCACGATATTTCCTTGCTGTGATGAGCACATACGATATGACCACATTTACGTTTTCCCAAACTAGAAACGATGATAAGCGAGAGAAGGACGGGGGCGAAGTTTCGATTTCATGTTGTACGTTGCAATTATGGGTTTCTCACTTTTGCAGAGGCGTTTAATGGGTCTTTGCTGGGTTCCTTCCTTTGAGACGCGAAATGCTAGTGGAAGATAGAGGAGAAGGGTGGTTTTGTATCTGGAGATGAAGGTGATGAGGGAAGGCAAAAGTTCAGCTAGCTTAGACTTTCCTGGCGTGCTTGTGATAACCAGCTGGCGCTTTTACATATTGCGAAACGAAACTTCCTCATTATATTTACTCTCCAGCTTTGGTATTTCTCAACCCACCCATTCCTAAGAATTGTGAGTGGTATGGAACACATCTGCCTCTCTATTTGCATTTTTTTGTAATCCCCTGAATCCGAACCATGCCCGACGCCGTGTTCTACATGCATCCCATATAATTGAGCCGTGTACATTGGAATCCACCTACTGTACAAGCCGGAATCGTGTCGGAGATATCGCACAGGCCTCTATGTCATGATAGTGGTACAAATTTCCTCTCTTCTGCCCTCTGTGGAAAGGGTCATGCTGGCGCGTGAAGCAGCTTCAGAATACCTTCGTACATTCCAAACATGATCGCTGCACTGGGTACCGTGCGCAGGAGATGCGGTGTCAGACCGCCGTACATGGCGGCCATGCCCTCTTCTTTCCAGACGAGCTTGAAGCATTGCATCAGTCCTGTATATTTCGGATGCCCGTTTTCGAGCGGTGCTTGTCGTAACCTCGTTCTCGCGACCTATGCCTCATTAGCCTCCATCGCTCTCTTCTTTCTCTTCTGCACACAACATACCTCATGTGGATACGTGATCAACGCTGCAACCAACTTGGCACTCCCCGCCGCCCCAATATTCCCCGTCCACTCGACCGTCCGGTCCCAAATCCTCTTCTCCCGTCCCTCACTCACAATCCGATGTTCTCGCCGCGCCATCCCTTTCTTCATCTCCTCATACAGCACCCACTGCAGCGTATGCTCCGTAACCCCCAGATAGCTCGCCGTCATCCCCTTGTAAAGTCCCTTCACGCCCTCCTTCCGCACAACCTGCCGCACACAATCCCAACTATTCTTGTACCGCCGCTCTACCGTGCCCCCCGTCCGCTCCACCACATTCTTGTCCAGCTGCAGCCGCGTCTTGATCAGCCAGATCGGATTCGTCACCGTGCTCGTCACCAGGCCCGCCAGCGCCGCCGCCGCGCACACAACCCACGCATTTTCCTTCCCGCCGTTGAACTGGTTCGCGAAAGTCCGCTTGCCGTTGCCGACAACGTAGAAACTGATGCTACGCGCAGGCACAACACCTACCAGATTCGGCCCGAGGCCCTTGAAGAGTGCGCGCCAACCCTCAACGCGGTACACGGAGCCGAGTATCTGGAAGGTCTCGCGGAAATGCAAGAGTCCGCTGCGAAAGGGGGACAGGTGCGCGTGTGGCGAGATGCCCTTTTGGAGTCGGGTCTGCAGGAGCTGGTTTTGGTAGAAGTCAGATTGGAGACGGGTCTTGAGGACGTCGAGGGGCGCGGTGAGGGTGGCGGCTGTCATACCTCCTATACTATATGGCACTTTAGTCGTGGTCTTGGGAAGAGGAGAAGAGGGGAAGTGAAAGTAGAGTGCATACCCTCCAGCTACGAAATGCGCCCATGATTTTGCCACGGGCGCGGGCTTTGATGCTATCTGCGCGACAAATTCATTCTGCTGCGGACCAAGCTCGCCCGTTTCGCGCGACTGGAGAAGAACTCTTGGTCTTGAGGGCGTGGAAGGTTGTTGTGTAGATGGTTGTACGGGTTGAGTATTCATGAAGATGTGTGTTGAGGCCCGTAAGTCCCCTGCTTCTATAGGGGATGGGGAAAAGTAAGAGGGGAAATATTAGATGGGTATCATGCCATATGAACCAAGAAGTCAAGATAAGGGCTAATTGAGTGGTGGTGGGTTGATATAAAATATAGGAGGAACCTAAGGCATGACGACTATCAACTTTTTATGTGGGCCCAAATTGGCTAAGAAATTCGGTTTCAAATAATTGGGGAGGATCATAAGTGTTCTACAGCAGCAATGTCTTGAAAATGGTCGATTGGTAAATAAGTGCTGCCATTGATGTATTGCTAGAAATGACATGGCAATCCAACCCCTTCCCCAGAAACCACGAAGTCATGGCATTGAAGAAGAGAGCGAATATGTTAAAGAAAGCTGGCCCATGCTTTCCCTGATGCGTCGCTGCTATTAAGTAGATATCCCTACATAAACTCCCTGTCTTTGAAGACATATCATTCCCCAGGATGTTTATCGCCTCGACTCCTGTATGGCGAGCCACAAATGACCCCGAAAAGCTAATAGACCTTTTCTCCCCAAAATTTCTCTCACAAACTTACTCTCCGGGAGCAGATATAATGCGAATGGTAGTCTCGCTGGCTAATTGAAATGGGCCGGACTTAGACCCTCGAACCAAATTTTTGCGTGCGCTGGTGCGAGGTGATGAAGCACTCTTTGCGCTCTTCGGACTCTCAGACGTAACAATGGTCAAGCTGGAATTTCGTGAAGATAGCTGGATCTGAGTCTTGCCATTGCTCTTCAATGTGCTGGCCTTGGCCGTATTTCTTGGTGTGAATGGGGCGCTCTTCGATGGGATGGCCTTACGAGTGTTGAGGAAGGATCGTTTGACGGCTTTGGCATCTTTAGAAATGGTCACATTGGCAGAAGATGCTGACCTCTTGATGCTCTTCGCCTCTAGGGTCTTTCTCTTTCTCGGAGGACTTGGCTCATCCTCCGAGTCACTCTCCAGTTCGAATATGTCTTTGGCCTTTCTCTTCCAGCTAGCTCCACTGCTTGCAGCTTTGCCGGTTCGGACAGCTTTCACTGCTCCTTTGGCTTCCTTAATCCTTTTCCTCTTGGGTGTTGGGGCATCAGACTCATTGTCGCCAATGAGAAGCTCCTTTGCCTTTCTCTTGACGGCCTTGCCAGCCTTGACGGCACCCTTGACAGCATCCTTGATGGTCTCCTTGATTGGCTTCGGATCCTTTGGCTTTGGACCCAAGACTCCACGGCAGTTCTCGCTACCACATCGACACTCCTGAACGTTCTTCGCCGAAAATGGATCGAAGTTGTAATCATAAGTCAACTCATCACCAGTCATGATAGGATTGTCTCCTGCAAAGAGTGCCATACGTGGCTTTCCTCCAACAATCCATTTCACCATGCGACTGTTTGGCTTGCAGGAGTGGTTGACGAAGCGTGCGATACTACCTTTGGTAGCATCGATTATCATATTTTGATCAAATGACATCAAGTAGTAGCACTAGTCATCAATGTTAGCTCAAAACGCAAAGATTCGTTCAAGGTCCCTTACCTCATTGTCCTTGTAGTCTTCATTCATGCGGCGATCGCATTCATCCTCAGTGATGATCTCTCCCGTATATTCAACAATGATCTGATGTGGCTCAAAGCAGCGGTTGCTGCGAACACCATAGCCTCGATCCTGAGTCTTGATGACCTCGACACCAATCCTATATTTGCCACCATCCTTACGACGTTCTGCAAGGTCAAAAAATGCTCGATTGGTGCAGTGTCCACGACCGGCTCCGCAATTAGTATCATCACACTCGTAGAGCATGATTCTGTTCTGGCAATCGACATCACAGCCTCCGTCCGACGTACAAACGCACTTGGAGGAGAAGCTGTCAAACAACTTCGTTCGCTTCCAGAGCGCGCTAGCATCTCCGACGAATCGGTCTACCTCATGTCAGTAACGCCAAATGCTATTCGCCAATATACTTACTCGTAGATGTCTTTTTCCACTCATCTGGCTTGGGCTGTCCCGGAGGAAGAGGCGAGCAAACATCAAACGGCAGCTTGAAATCTCGGCCAACTTGGAGAAATCGTTGTCCATGCCACATTGGCATTGGAAGCAATCCTACAGGCTTATCGGGTGCTATCTTGAGCAGATCATCGTACTCCTTACCGCTCAAGTCTCCGAACCAGTTCAGTTTAGGGCTATCTTGTCCGGCATATAGTCCCTTGCTGAGCCATATTTTACGTCTCT
Source organism: Calycina marina (assembly GCA_019669825.1). Classification (NCBI taxonomy): domain Eukaryota; kingdom Fungi; phylum Ascomycota; class Leotiomycetes; order Helotiales; family Pezizellaceae; genus Calycina; species Calycina marina. The sequence goes on from MU254205.1 coordinate 19,258, forward strand.
TCCCATTCACGCTTTTATATCTCTCTGTTTCCGGGTATCTGTCCTTGGCATTGCTCTCGGCTTCCTTCAGAGCCTTCGCCTTCGCCTTCTCGAGTTCCTTCGCCTTCGCCTCCTCTTCCTCTCTCTTCCTCTTTTTGTGATGTGGCTCGGTGACAACCAACTTTCCATTGCTCCAAACCTCATGTACAACTGGCTTGGTGTCGATCTTAGCATATTCGTCCGTATCCGCAAGTCGCTTAAGTTCTCGCTGAGCTCTGTTAAGGCCATCGTCGAACTTCTTCTTGCCCGAAAAGAGTTTGCTGGTAAGGCTACCAAGGGCTTCGCCTGCAGAGCGTGTGGACTTTCTTCGTTCGGGAGACTTTCCTTTTGCGCCTCTTTTTGGAGCGCGATAGCTGCCGAGATCCAGTTGGCTTCTAGACTTGGGCAATTTCTTGATAGACCAGTTCAAGTCTAGAGCATCAATTTCGGCACTTACTAATATCTGGGAATCCTTCTGTACAGTTGTGGGGGAGGAATTGGCAGATGCAAGACAAATAACTAGCGCATCTCTAGAAATTATTCTTCGGCGCGTCTCATCTTCATCAGTAGGGTTCTTCTTGTAGCGCTTAGGTGCATGTATAGAGGTTCCTGCGAGGACTTTGACATTGTATGTTGCAGGAATGCTGTCGCGTGCGCGAGCACTGCGCCGCCCTGGCTCAGTCGCTTCTGATGCTGGTGTTGAGGCCGCAGCTTCAGGCTTTAGGGAAGTGGAAGAAACGCTGGCGCTGTCTCCAAGGCTAGTTGGAGGTGTGAAAGACTCGGAAGCGTCTCCAGTTTGCGAATACTCTGAGCCGCTGACAGAGGGAGAGACAAGAGGTGGGTGTTCGGTATCGTAGGGACGCGTTGCTTTCAGCTTTTCAGGAGCTGGAAGAGCGTCAACGCGTTGAAGTAGTGAAGCAAACATGGCATAGAACGGTCGATGTCGCGTGCATAAATTGGGAATTAGAAATGGCTAGGTGTTGGTTGGTAAGTATCGTGAGAAGGACGCGAGGGCGGATCGCGACCAGGATGGACTAGTGCGTTTCTTGAGGCTCAATAGATCAGTGTTGCAAACAGACCTGACCCCAATCGCACTTCCAAGGTCTCAATAAAAGACTCTGAAAGACGTAGACTTCACGGATTGTTTGCAGAACCATGAGCCGAAGAGGTTCCCGTTGTGGTGGTGGGCTGTAGAAGTCTTGGCTATGGGAAGAAGATGGCTGGAAGAGAAAGTAAATATGCAGTTTGGGTGACGCTCAATGAGAGTCCACCAATTTGGGCTCCTCCACGACAACGTTAAGAGTGAGATTGAATTTACGGTCGTTTCGAAAACCATGTTAATCTAATCACTTTCTGCACCTGGAAACTTGTTCACTTAGCTGGTACTTACCACCATTACTCAGCGCCTCCGACTTGAATTCTTTTCAAATATGTTGGTGTTTCGTTGAAGTGATTGTTTTGACTGTAAATAGGAGAAAGAGGAAGCAAAGGGAGGCTGCTTGATCAACTTCAACCATGGTACACAAAACAGGCCTAGCAAGCCAAGCAAGAGAAGGAACCTCCCTTTTCGCTTACACAAAAGTAGTGGACGTCTGGCACCTACAGCTTTAACCAGAGCATAGAAGCTGTTTTTGAAACACTGCAGTTAGTCTGGGCGTTAACTGCTTTGCTTTGATAGCTGGTGTGTTGCGCTGATATGATGTGATGTCATGTAGCCGCTGGTCCTGACTTGAAAGACGCGAAACAAAAACTTCAAATTTTGGTGATAATACAAACCTTTGAAAGGCAGATTTCAGGCGGATTGAAATGTATAGATGTCTGGAACTACCAGCGAATCCATCATGGAATTTGGAGCAGCTTGGGGTGGAAGTCCAAACCACCTGAGGGATACCAATATGCCTCAGCCAGTCTTGGCGTGGCCATCATGTTCTCGTCAAGACTCGTAAGGTCATGAGAAGGACTTCGCGAGCATTTCGAGGTATCAGCGCTTTATGGAATTGAAGCGGTAGTGCTTCAAGTTTTTAGATGTATCCGGTACACCTGCTAGCAGCGTCGACATACGACTGAATCATATCTCATAAAAGTTCACAGGTACTCAAATTTGCAGTGGCAGAGTGTCTCATATCTACGGCCGCAAGGGCTCAAACTCAATCCGAGCATGTGGTATCTACCAGTAGTGCCCCTATAGGTCAATTCGATACACATAGCTTTCTTTCCATGGGGAACATACTCAGCGAACTCTCCCTGACGCCTGATGAGAAAGAAATCACAGGGTGGCGTTGACGCGACCGCATTCCGACAGTTGCTCCAGCTTGCAGATACCATCGTGAATCTCTGGTATTCGGAGCAGTTTCTGCAAAAGTGGTGCTCCTTCACGTTATAGCAATAATAGTGCTCGCAGACTTCGCGTCCATATTTGTGGCGGTGTCTGATTTCGGTTCACATGTTTGGCAGATTTTGTGGTGGTGATTTGTGAGGGCTATGCGGTCTAGCAATTAAGGGACTGAGAAATTCGTGAGATCTATACTGAGAGGTATGCTATACAGCTGATGCCCAATTTGATATGGTTAGTGCAGTAAAGTATACAATAGTTGTAAGACGCATTGCCATGCGCATGCATAATAATTTGTGGTATGACCAGATCATTGCAGTTCACCCTTGCCCTGTAGTTGATCTCTGGACTACATCAATTTTAGTCATCAACCGGTAATAGCGAGGGAGCCTTGATCTATGACAACGCTGATCAATGATACAGAGCCACGCTTCCCGGATAAAAAAGGCGGCTGGAGAGGTAGCTGGCACTGCCTCTCTGGTGAGCACCTGCTGTGTATACTCTTCTCATGGCCAGAGTCGAGGAAGACAGCTTGTGC
>MU254206.1:0-22105 GCA_019669825.1 Calycina marina
TATATCGAGTGTTGGTTATTGAGGTATTGTAGTTTGAAGGGCATGAACCGGTGAATTTGGTGGGAGCTGTCTCACTCACTGGTAAGGTACGTTATCTCTAGAGGCTTGGGTACGTACTCGCAATTATGATACGAGACATATATCTATACGATCTTGTCCAGGAGCTGAAGGGAAGTCGCCAGCCATGTCCATCCAGTGCCAACAATGATGCTGTGGTTTCAGGAACTCTGAGAACATCGTGGCGAATATGCAAACTGCAATGATTGCTTCTTGCGGCGTCTGAATACTACCCATACCAGTAGGTCGGTATGCGATAGAGCCCTTTCGATGCTGTAGCTAGGTCCGCAGATTTGGCTTAGCTACATGCCGAGTCCTCAACAAGTCAGTAGCAACATCTTTGTGACATTTCGACGAAATGGAGCAATTGTACACCTCCGAGCCTTAGCATATACCCCTCGAACACATTAGTTCCCTACCTACGCTTGAAACTCTTTTCCTCAGAGACTTGGGCTCAACTCTGCCTACCTACCTGTACTTTTCACGTGCGATAGGAGAGGATCTGCATAGGGATGACGGCCCGATAGCGATTTCATGCATCCCCTTCTTTATCTAACGGTCTCGGTTTGAAAAAGCAATCTTCACTTGTTACCAAGCAAATAATTTAACGCTGGGATGAGGAGGTCGGTTCTTCGCACAAAAGCTGCGCAAGCCATCATTCCCAACCCTCAGCGATGCCTTCATCAAAGCCTTCAGACCATCTGTCCTGACGTAGGGACTCTGGCTGGTACAGAACAATCGGCGACTCAACGGAAGCCACACATGCCTTTTCGATTTGAAACTGGTTTTGCGCTCTTCGCAAAGAGACAGCCCAGACCCTTTCCGCCACCGTTTCTATCACCTCCGTCCGTTTCTTATTCGGATCCTTTGAGCACGCATCATCGAAGCCGGGATCGCCGCCCTTTGGTGAATGGAAGCTTGATTCGGGGACACACCAACGGTGATGATGCTATATATGCCAGCGACATATTCATAGGCGCGAATGATGGAGTAGGAGCGTGGTCTACGAGGCCATGTGGGCACGCAGGGTGAGCGTATAGAACCGCGCAGGAGCAACTCATGCTAACTTAAACCCAGGCTATGGTCAAGACTAGTTCTACACTTCTGGGCACTGGAGGTAGAGCAAGATGCACAAAGGATGGGACAGGATGAGAACTATGTGCCAAATCCGGTGGACTATCTACAGCGAGCATACGAGAAAACCATACAAGCAACGTCAGAACCGAATGCATGGCAAGGGACCACAACCGCAACTGGGGCTCAGCTGTTTTACAAGAAGACAGACTCGACGCCGAGTTCAGTAACCACCCCTCTACTTTATGTTACAAACCTGGGCGATTCGCAAGTTCTAGTACTTCGGCCACAGAAGTCGGAAGTCATATATAAAACTAAGGAGCAATGGCACTGGTTTGATTGTCCGCGACAACTAGGGACTAATAGTCCAGATACACCACTACAAAATGCAGTAGTAGATCAGGTCAAAATTCAGGAAGATGATGTTGTTCTGGCCATGTCAGACGGAGTAATTGATAATTTATGGGAACACGAGATAGTCGATAATGTTGTCACGAGTATACGGCATTGGGAAATGGGACAAGGAGGCGAAAGCACAGGAGACCGTCAAGGAGGCGGCGGAGGAGGCATGAGCTACGTTGCAGATCGACTGGTCCATGCTGCGAAAGTCATTGCCACGGATCCTTTTGCCGAGAGTCCATTTATGGAGCATGCTGTGGAGGAAGGTCTGGCAATGGAAGGAGGTGAGCTGCCCAAAAACTAGCGTATGAATTTGGCTAACAGAAACAGGGAAATTGGACGACATAAGTGTCGTAGCTGCGCTATGCAAGCGAAACCCAGGCTGAAGATCCCATAGTGTCTTAACTGAAGTGAGAAACCATGTCCTACGAAGTCGCATGCGACATGAAGTCGTAACAACTCAATAATAACCTCCTGCTTCAGAGCAGCGTACCCCCAATGCCTTCACGAAATTGCACTTTGATCAAGCTGAAAGAGGCTTCATCCGCGCCTCAATGGTTGGTACGATCTTCGAGCCATGACTGAGCTTTAAGGTCCAGCACATCAGCTCAGCCCCATGGAAACCTGTGCAGCAGAGACATGCATAAAGCCTTCGCAATGATAGCGAGGTGCTGCACAACATGAGAGAAAGAGAAAGAGAAAGAGAGAGTCAGAGGAATAGGAGGTGATGTTAGGCAAGAAGGCCTACAGCGTTACATGGTTCTATGCTGATACAACACTAAAATGGATCAATAATAAGAGGAAAGCGTAATAATTCGCATGTGCACGAACTTTCCCAAGTATTTCCAAAACTCACTTCGTAGCTCTTACAGCACTTTCCGTAATTTTTCGAAAGTAAAACCCTAACACTAAATAATCCATAACCCTTACCCTAGCCCCCTTACTTTAACCACTCAGCATAGCCATAAAGTTGAGTTGTACAGTATAAGAAAAAAGGTCGTACACACTAGGTGCAAGAAATCATTGCGCAGGGGGTCGCAGAGCCTCAACGCCTGAAATAAATTTGGACTAGTTTTACAATATCACCAGAGAGGGTCTAACTCTCTTGTCTTCAAGCTCTATAACTCTCCCATAATGCCAGGGCATCTACCTCCCTCTTGGATCATAACCCGTATCCATTCTCGCTGAAGTGCTGCCTTGTATTCGGCGATAGTAGACCACCTCACATCATATAGTCGTTGCTCTATTAGTTCCCAAATAGCCTCAATTGGATTGAGATCAGGGGATTGAGCTAGGTGAACCAAGATCAAAAGATCTGCAGATCTTTTAATACGATAGCACGGGTTATTCGTTGATCGATCGCTATGCGAAGGGTTGCCATCCTCTTGTAAGTAAGAAGATAGTGAACGGCGTCGATATATATAGGTAGTACCTTCTCGGTATAGTACTTCTGGGTCATTGAACTGCCCTGCACCGTTACCTCTCGCTTATGTGGCTTGCTAGCATCCCATACTCGGACTCTCTCAAGGTATTCCTCCTGTTTCAATCGTACGGCGCTGCAGAGGCTTGCTCAGATACACAGGAGCTACTTCCTGATTCTCCTCGTCATCATAGAAGACTAGCTTCTCGCACTTCGCATTCCAATTAATCCATTCATTGCAGTGGAACCGAACCCCCTTTTTAGCAGGGCTTTGTGCTATGTTCTCGTCGTCATATCGGGTCCCTGCCTCTCGAAGTATTCGTTCTGTGGCTAAAGACGTCGGATCACCATGGTTAGCAGATTTGGTGCCGCAGTCACTTAGTCAGCAGAATCATCAAAATCATCAAATTAACTATCTACTTCAATTTTACCGCCAAGCTCGCTTAGTTGGCTTGCCTTTCGTCTTCTTTAGAAGCTGGCACAACTCAGGCATAGAACCGATGCGTTTTCTAATTTCAGCTAGCGTAATGTTCGCCCATTCTTCCAATGATCCCTCCTTCAGATCTTCATCAGTATCAAATGCCCTCCGGCGTAAACGTTGCTTTATAATGTTCCAAATACCTTCAATTGGGTTCAAATCAGGGCTCTGGGCAGGGTGCTTATGGTTTCTAATGCCATGGTACTCTCTGAAGCTATGCGCTAAGCCTTCTTTACGCATCCCATGATAGGTGTCACCGTCCTGCTGTAAAAGCCAAGGACCTTGGTGCTGCTCGTCCATAACTCTCATATAGTCAACGTAGACAGATAGGAGGCGATCGACGTAGTATTTCTGTGTCACATGGTTGCCTTTAACCTTGACCTCCACGTCGTGAGGCTTGCCAGTGTCCCATTCTTGAACAAGAGCGTTATACTCTTCCAGACTTTCAGTCTTAGGACGACGATGAGGCTTTGAGGGTAGGAAGGACGCTCTTCGTGATCTTCTTCATCGTTATAGAACTGATGCTCTGATTTCCCCCACCATGAGATCGCCGCAGCGATGTGAAACTTGCTGCCTTGACGTGGCTGCCGTTCTTCAACGTTCTCGGGGTCGTACCGCGTGCCTTCTTCTCTCAGTATATCTCCAACAGCCTGCGAGCCAGGGTTGATATCTGACTCATCGGTGAAGACCTTGTAGGCCCAGAAATCGTCAATACTTTTGTCGCCATGCTCCCAGCCACATGCCTCACGCTCCCCCCGATTCTTTGTCGATACAACCTTGACGAACGCGCACTTGAACCTCCGACCTCCTTTGGTATGCTCGCGGAGCTTACGCTGAAGCTGGCGTTTCCCAACTGGTAATTTGAACTGCTCAATCATGACTTCGTAGGGTTGTTTTCGGAACGGATATCGATCTTTGTAGAGAAGCATCTTACATGTCGCTTTTGAGATCTTTGGAGGCCTCCTGAGCTGCTTCGATATACCTCGAGTATGACTAGTCGCCATAGAGCCAAAATTCTCTCTCTGCTTCTTCCATCGCCTTCCTGTATGGCCATCGATTTTGAGGTCGCGTCAGATAGCTCTCATCGACTTCAGAGTACCATTTTTGTCAAGTTCGTGATAGAAATCACGTCTTTTTGGTGCCGGTCAGCAGCCTATAGCTTCAGGCTCTGGAGAAGGTGTAATACGCAGATTCTTAAACGTTGAGGTGCCATTTTGGCTGTGTTAAGAATCGATGTTTCGATTTTACGAGTTTCACGAATTTGCTGACTAATTAGGGTACGGTCTGTAATCCTGTCAACTACTGGTGACTGGTGGATTAACATGGAATTCGTTTGTAAATACTTTGTACAGGCCCGAATGGTTGTTAGTTCCTTGTCTGGGCGCGCACCCCTCTCAACTCTAGAATCTTCGGTCAAGTTAACCATCCTAGCCAATGGGTATAAAATGCCCTCGACGCCGCTTTTCTTGCAATTCGACATCATTGAGACATCTTATTATGTACCAACACCAAAAACACCACGAAAGAACTGTACATGCGACGAAAGGTTCTGAATCGAGACATTATGCTTCTCTGCCGGCTTTACCTATGACTAAATCGCCTTTCAATTAAACCTTACTCACCGGCAAGTCCAATATGCGCGTTCCCACCAATTTACCCCTCAAAAACACTGCTCCGAGAGAAAAGTCGCCCTTAATACACCTCAACGAAAACGTATAGTCGCTCTGGTTACCTCTTCAGGTTCTAATCGGCGTATTCGGTGGGAAGATATGCCACCAATTCTTGGGTGGAATTGCGGTGAAGAGGCTATCCGAGCAGCATTTAAAATGGAAGGCTTTGTACGACGAATTGCTCGCCGAAAGGCACCTCTTAACGAACAGCATAGACGCGACCGACTTGCCTGGGCTTGAGAGCATGTCTCTTGGACCGAAGAGCAATAGGATTCGGTCCTCTGGAGCGACGAATCGTGGGTAAATCCGGGCAAACATGCAAAGACTTGGGTTACAAGGAGAATTTGGGGGGGGGGGAGAAGTTTATCATACCGACTGCGTAGAGGCTCGGTACGGAAAGAAGATCGGATGGATGTTTTGGGGTGCAATAAGTGGTAAATACGGAAGACATAGGGGGCTCCTTTGGGAGAAGGAGTGGAATTATTATCCCGATCATTCAAGAGCTCCTTTAGGAGCGTACCGAGCTGTTATTTCAACAAGATAACGCAAGTGGGCATGCCCCTTAAGTTCACAAAGTCGTTCTTTACAGCTACTGGGATTACTCATATCTTTTGGCCGGCTAATTCCCCCGATTTAAATCCAATGGAGATGATTTGGGACGAGATGAAGGATTGTATTTAAAATCAATACCCGGAGGTGCACTCTTCTTACCCCCGACTCCGAAAGATAGTGAAAGAGGCTTGGGGTTCTATAACACATGCAAGAATTCAAGCTTTAATTCGCGAAATGGGTGATTGATGCGTTGAAGTGATTTTAGCAGGTGGTGGGCATATAAAATACTGATAAATTTATAAAAGCGGCATTCTGTGACATAAAGAGGCATTTAGTGAGCTTTGACGTGAAACTAACAATTATTTGGCCATGTACGAAGTACAACTGTAGACCAAAACTGTAATTCCTGTACCCATTGCTGCCCCTCCCCCGTTAAAGCCACAACAGTTCCAGCACGGACATCCCTCCCAATTGATAGAGGATCACGTGATATTCGAAGCTGCTCTAAACCCCCCGGCCATCAATGTGAGGCGGTACAAGCAGTATTATTCAGTCCGAAAGCTATGCCACGTCTGAATTTGCGTTTTGCTATATGTCCACCGTCTGTATATCCAAATTCGCCGGCTTTCAGATTTCATATTCTCTTCTTGGCGCCCAGCAAAATAATTCTCAAAATGCTTGGTGGGCGATTTTCAGTCTCGAGTAATAAATTCTTGCTCCAATTGCTTCGGTATTTAGGATGGGACCATGATAGCAGTTGGTAGTTTTCAGGCCAGCTTAAATCCCACTGCTGCATACAGAGTCGGTCCATGATGAACGTAAAAAACGCCACAAGCTTTCTAGGTAATTCCTGATCTCCTCGTCTGCCAGCATCTTAGAAAATGGCCGCTAAGATAAGGCTTGGCCCCACTTAGATTTGTCCTGCTCAAAACTTCCAGACCTCAAGCTTAACAATAGCCACCAATTCTCGAACACACACAGACAAAAATGAGAGGAAAGCGATCGAAACAGTACCGCAAGCTCATGCAGCAGTATGGGCTAAATTTTGGCTTCCGCGAACCATATCAAGTCCTTGGTACGTCTCCCAAACAACCCGTACACCCCTGGCTATCAGCACAAGCGGACGAGAGAAAAGCTAGTTGCTAACAAAATTACCCAGTTGATGCAGAGATCATAAAAGATGCGGATAAGTTCAAAATGGATCTATATGGTGGACTCGAACGCACATTACACGGCGAGGTGAAAATAAGTACGCATCTTCATATACCTACTTGTCATGAGCAAGGTCTAACATATATAATACAGTGATAACACAATGCTCCATGCGGCACCTCTACGCCTGCGCCTCCGAACCTGGAGTCTCCTATTTAATCGACAAAGCCAAAACATACGAACGTCGTCGGTGCGGACATCTCCCTGCCGACCACCCCGAACCACTGTCCGCACATGACTGCATCTCCTCCGTGGTCGACCCGAAATCCAGCGGCGCGAACAAGCACCGCTATGTGGTGGCAAGCCAGGAAGATGCGGTGAGGAGAGCCATGAGGGCGGTGGCGGGCGTGCCGTTGGTGTATATCAAGCGGAGTGTCATGATTATGGAGCCGATGGCGGATAAGACGGCGGGAGTGAGGGAAAGCGCGGAGAGGGGGAAGTTTAAGGATGGGTTGAGGAGGGGAGTTGCGGGGAAGAGGAAGAGAGATGATGGGGATGTGGAGAAGGAGGGAGGAAACTCGCAGCAGGCTGGAGGAGAAGTCCAGAAGAAGAAAGCCAGGTTTGGGGCGAAGGAGCCGAATCCGTTATCTGTGAAGAAAAAGAAGCCGAAGAAGGGCACAAGCACTAGTGTGGAGGCAAAGGAAGAAAATCCTGAAAAGACAGAAACGATGGGGCGGAAGCGCAAGAGGAAGCCCAAATTGACTGCAGAAGGCAGTGCTGAAGGTGGTGCAATGGCCGTGGAGGATGTTGGTGGAGATAAAGCTAAAAGCTCCTTAAGGTTATAAATGTTGTTTGCACTGAGTAAAGTGTATATTGATACCCAATAAAGAATGTCTCAGCCATGGAATTCAATAGTCGCTCTCAGAAGGAAAGTCAGGAGACTTGAGAAGTCATAACATCCAAGGAGGGCTTGATATCTGGATCTCTCCAGAGCAAGGACAGCAGCAAGGCTATTAAGCACTTGAGCTGCAAGATCGGTTTTCAATGTCTCAACGAGACTGGAACATTGGAGGGGTGGATGTATATTGGGCAAGCAAAGTCTACTTTGGACTTTCGATATGGATCTGTATTAGTAGTCTCACTCTTGAGTCTTAACCGGGGGGGGGGGCAGAATTGTACTTTGAATTTCTCAATAACTCAGTGGTACTCAAGTCATACGATCGGCCATCGCTGCTGCATATTTATATTGCAATTGGCGGCGAGATCGGTGCGATGTTGTCTTGAGACTTATTGGGATGGCACGCAACATCCACTCTTACTTATAAGATCTTCACCACAACAGTCCTCCACTGCTCTTTGACTGTGAGTATTATGGTGTATACCAAAATAAGAATCTTGGTGTAACATTTCTATCACATCGCGAGGCTCAAGGCGTTGATTTTGACTGACTTCAGCCCATCATCGCTGCAGAAGCATGCAGCCGCTTTCCAAACCCCTTAAAACGACCCCACTTCCAAAAGCTTAGTGCCGTTGATACATAAAGACATCGAGCACCATTTCAAAATAGAAACTCTTTCTAACTTCCAAGCTTACGCCATAAATATCATGCGAGTGTTACAAAGTAAAATATACTATCTACCTCTCTCTCTGTACCCTACCATCTACGCAAGTTGCCATACTTGAAGTACCCAGAGTGCATGACACATTCAGCTGCTAGGCTTATGAGCTCGCCATTCTCACCTCCCCAGGTGGAACCAATATGCCAGAGGATATCAATCTGCCACCCCAGCAGAACAACGAAGGTGACAAGGGGACACCCCCACACTTCTCACCCATAAAGGGGGAGACTGGGGAAGTCTGGGTGTTGGATGAATGGGGGTTACTCGTCAGGAAGAAAGAAGAGGAGCTTAAGCGGCATACATCAGATGGAGCTTCGGACTCGAAAGTCACAAGAGACTTGCAGGAGGTGAATGTCAAGGCAGAAGAGATTGAAGCCGTACCTGGATCGGCGCAGGACTTGAAGCCGGAAACTGCGAGGAACGGGGCTGTGAGTCCGGCGGAGCTCGAGGAGGAGTTCAAGGATACGAGATCTACTCCAGTTGGGGAAATGCCTATAGAGCAGATACAAAAAAAGACTACACCCCCGCCAGCTCCGCCAGAACAAGAACCAGATGTATCTAAGGCAGTGGAGATTGTGCCAGAGCCGCACAATGTACCAGCTCAGGAAACCCCGAAGCCAGATGAAAAAGTGGCTGATGTATTGCCAGAAGCTGAGTCTGCCGTTTCGAAAGAAGAGGACGTACTCGGTACCAAGGAAAATACTCCAAAGAAGGACCTGGGGAAACACTTGAAAAAAAACAGCGCCAGGTTGGGAATATCAGAATGGTCGCATCAGATTATTGCGCCGAGGCCAGAGATAGAGAAGGAGCCCGAAGAGGATGAATGGCAGGACATGCCAGCATATGCTGCATACGACATATATGATGATGATAACAGGCTGATTGCACGGGAAGAGCGAGAGTCTGAGATGGAGAAAGATGCCTATGAGGGACTCGGTGGTGCTGGGAAGGGCTACACGAGGGTGATGCTTGACGAAGATGCACAGTCTGCTACAAGCATGGACGACAACACAAATTATCTCTTCAACGATACGGCTGGTACTGGTGCGGGGGAGATGGAGGACGATCAGACGCGGGATGCAGTAGCTCAGATGCAAGCAACCAAGGACCTTCTTACTGAGGGACAGAGGATAGCGTACGTCGGTATGACAAGACTAGCGCTTTCGACCATGTGCAAGAAAACGGAGGAGACTGCTACAACGAGAGGTAGTAAGAAGGAGATACAATCATCAGCCGAAGCTATGAAGATGTGGAGCCAGAAAATGATGGTTAGGCTCTATGCACACATGGAAGTCACTACTCCTGAGCAGATCATGATAGAGCAGCTGGCTGAGCATGGTGTTTTGACCAAGGATCTTGCGCCTAGTCTCATGGCGAACGCGCGGGTGAAGAATCCAATGGCTGAGGCTCCATCGTCGAGGAATGACACGCCATCGCTTCACGGGGACGCTTTGTCAAGCTCGCGGCTGTCTGTATCATCTCCTACTATGCGAAAATCATCCGATTTCAGTGATGAAGAGTCTGTGGCTCCTCCACCGCCCTATGAAGAGCACGACGATGAAGATCTGCCCGATGTCCAGATTCCTTCGGATCTACCTACAACACAGAATATTGACATTGATCTAAGATGGACAGTACTCTGTGACTTGTTCCTAACTCTTATTGCCGACTCCATTTACGACGCTCGGTCCCGAGTCTTGCTCGAAAGAGTTGGACAAGATTTAAGTGTCGATTGGCTAGAGATATGTAAATTCGAGAAGCGTGTGACAGATGCTCTAGAGATGCAACAAGCAGCTGAAAAGGAGAACTGGAACGAAGATGAGTACAAAGAGAACCGAAGGAAGAAAGCTCTGAATAAACGGTACATGATGATGGGTCTGGCAACAGTTGGAGGTACACTGGTTATCGGTCTGTCGGCCGGTCTGCTTGCTCCTCTCATTGGTGCAGGTCTTGCTGCTGGTTTCACCACGATTGGTGTTGCAGGTACTGGTGGTTTCCTTGCCGGTGCTGGTGGAGCTGCAATTATCACTACTGCCGCTGCAACTTCTGGTGGTGTCATTGCTGTTCGGGCAGCAAACAGGAGGACAGGTGCTGTGAAAACGTTTGAGTATCGGCCGCTGCACAATAACAAGCGAGTCAATCTGATCATCACCGTCTCAGGCTGGATGACGGGTAAGGTCGATGATGTGCGGCTACCTTACAGTACTGTTGATCCGATTATGGGTGATATCTACTCTGTTCTTTGGGAGCCAGAAATGCTGCAGAGTATGGGAGACACCATAAATATACTCGCAACGGAGGTCAGTTGGGTCGATGTGCGGAATGGATATATGCTCACAGTGTTTAGGCTTTGACCCAAGGACTGCAGCAACTACTAGCAAGTACCATCCTGACTGTTCTCATGTCTGCATTGCAACTTCCAGTTGTGTTGACCAAGCTTGCCTATCTCATCGATAACCCATGGACTGTGTCACTCGACAGAGCTAATGCAGCGGGATTGATTCTCGCGGACTCAATTATGGAACGAAACCTGGGCACCAGGCCTATCACTTTCGTCGGATATTCCCTCGGCTCCAGAGTCATATTTTCTTGTCTAGCAGAGCTAGCGAGGAAAGGTGCCTACGGTCTTGTTCAGAACGTGTACCTGTTTGGATCGCCAATCGTGGCGAAGAAAGATGAGTATCTGAAGGTACGATCTGTCGTTGCAGGCAGATTTGTGAACGGCTATGCAACCAACGACTGGATTCTGGGATATCTCTTCCGATTGACCAGTGGAGGAATCAGTCGTGTAGCAGGTCTAGCGCCGGTCAACGGAATACCTGGTCTGGAGAACGTAAACGTGACTGAACTCGTTCCTGGTCATATGGCGTATCGGACTGCCATGCCACGTCTTCTCCGCGAGGTCGGCTGGATAGTCAATAGCGATGAGTTTACTGAAATCGAGGATCCTGACCCAGAAAATCATCAACAGCGTCAACGTGAACTCATCAACGAAATCGAAGAGGCTCGCAAAGAATTCGAGAAGGAAGAGAAAGGCAAGAAGAAAGGCAAATTCAGTTTCTTCGGTCGCAAGAAGGATAAGGCCACCAAAAGAGAATGGGAAACGTATGAAGAAAGCAAAGATGACCCAAGTTCGGCAAGGAAAGACAGTGGCAATGAAGGGGTGTTGTTCGATATTGATGCCATTCGCGCTGAGCTGGCGAGCGAGCAAATGGAAGTGCGCGAGTTGAAATCTACGCTTCCCCCGATGAAGCTAGATCTTAGGTCTCCTACCAGTCCGCGAGACTCGTTGCGGGTCTCGCAGAGCTACGATCAGACTACCATGCTCCAGGCCACAAACGGTGGTTACAGGCACCGTTCACCATCACTCTCACCACGTCCCTCGTCCACAACCCCTCCCACAAGTTGGCCAGTAGAGATAAGTCCAACGCTGCAATGGCCAACGCAAGACAATGTACGTCGGCCATCCTTTGGCGCTCTCGGCTCCTCTCAGAACATGAAGAAGAACCTGTACGATTACGATGAACACGATGATGGCGAAATTCAAATGAGTTTCGACACAGCCTACAAGTCTTGTCCACGGTTCGTACGATCATCGTTCATCGCGGCTTCAACACCACACTCTGCGACACAACTACCACGTCTTCCAACGCCCGATCCGCCTCGTCCGGAGCTGAAAACTAGCCAGACACTGCCGGCGCTGGGGAGTATGAGTATTGATCAAAATGCATGGGCGGACGATGATGAGGATTTCGGTCATGAGAAGGAGATCGAGATGACGTTTGCTTGATCTCCGAAAGCACGCCGTGCGCCGCTTGAAACCAGGATACCGGAGTGTCTCAGCGTCTGAGACATTCATAAGCTGGCTGTCGAGAATCTCCAGGACAGGTAAAGAACATTTCTTGGTAGTAAAGACGGGAGGAAGGGACAGGGCGATAGTATAATGTCTGTATCATAATCTGAAGAGCGATGTTTTGTTTCCTGCATTTCTGGCATCATGCATGGATATTGGAGTTCTGCGGCATTCTGATCCTATCAGGCTTCTTCGGGGACGGTGGTGAACGAAACGGGAGTGAAGGAGCAAGGGAAGAAGACCACTTATATTTGTGTACAGTGCATCTCGACTGCTTGGTAGCAGGTCGGTAAATAGCGAAAGATATCATGCCACATTAAACACATCCGTCGGTGTTGAGGCGCTTGTATCAATATGTACAAGTGCTGCTTTAGATTTCTCAAACAGGTTCGTCGTGTATTCGGTTAAACGACTGTATGTCGAGCAGATTTCTATAGGGATATGATTTAGTTGTTGGATCCTCGTCTATTATGCAGAATTCAGATATCGAGATGAATTCAAGATTGACCAAGTTATATCTTACAACAGGACTCGACTGACTCGATTACCCAACTTGTGTCGCTGTTTCACATATATATATTGCTGTCGTATCTTTGATACTTGTCATCCGATATTAGTGAAGTTGGTACAAACACCAAATGTAATATTACGAAGCAAGGCAAGTACATTGAGAAATGGACAGCGTTGGTGTTACACTATGCTCCCTTCATTCTGTCGGGATTCTTATACTCTTACGATTATTATTGGCGTTACCTCAAATGAAGACTGCTGCGTGTAGCGAAGCTATGGGTTCCAGTGGTCGATGCTAGAGATGAGGCTTTTTTTGTCTCCTAGGGTCTAATATTCTGCGACTTTCACCAAACAACCCTAGCGATCCAACACCACCAGCAAACAGCGTATGATCGCACTGAAAGATACGCTACACAAGCAGCTAATACAAAGATCAACTATAGCAACTCTACATATATAGTCTCCATGTCTCACAAGATCGCTAAACGGAATGCTAATACAACCTTTGCTCGTCGCGATACTGCCATGGTGTTTAACAAGGTTCTTCTCGAGCACTTCGCTTGATACCATATATCACGGTGCACCTCCGCGCGGAATCTCGGGGACTTTATAGGGTTTTCCAACTGTAAATATAATACGGTCTGCTATCTCGCAAGTTTTGTTTGAGATGCCTGCGCAGATGCTCAGCATATGTATACATACTTGCTGATCTTCGGCCGCGAGTAGCAAATGAATGGGATACATCACGAGTGTATCTTTACTTGCAACTAGCTACATCAGCTACTCAGATGAGTGAGCTGTAGGGTGAATGGAAGAAATTGGGCTGTTGGTTTACCTGCTCAAGAAGGGTACAGCACCGAGTAGGCGAGGATTCAACCATACCATCTTGCCTGATGTGATGGTAAAGTATGCACATATTCATTTTGATGCTGTGCACCCTAAAGCCCTGATACACAGTCATCGTGCATCTACTGCATAAATGGCCGACGACGAGCCTCCAGTGCATTCGCCTATTCTAGAGACTATTCAGCCACCTTGACACAGTCAGAGGTGTATTTTACTCAATCTTACCATTTTATCAACACCAAGATTCTTACTCGTGTGGGAACCATTTCAATAGGCTGTAACGAGGTTCGAAGTATATCAACCATTAGTTAGCAATCGCCGCAGGTTGTCAACTTATATTGCTAGAGAGGTGAGTTCTCGTGTAGGTTTCATATACAATTTCCTACATGGATGTGAGATACCACTCCCTACTAGTGCTCGGATCGATCTGGGCACTCCTAACCTGACAATTCCTTAAGTCAAATACCTTTTCAGAACTTGATACAAAAATCCACAAACGCAAGTTTGAGGAGGGAGTTTCTCAAAATACATGAGCACAGAGTCTCCGAATGAAATCAGCGTGATATTAGTTTGGCCAACAATGTTTCTGGTTTAGAAAATTGTGGTATAAGGAGTAGTGAGAGCTCTCCAGGTAATATTCCGTACTTTCATTCATGGCGCAATATCCTAGAATGCCATCTCCTAGCATGGCAGTTTCATCAATGTAATTTCTCCTCTCCAGACAGTCGCTCTTCTTTTTCTTCCGTAACAAACATGGTCACGACGGCGAATTTGAAATTCAATCTTGGCTTGGAGGTGCTGGGTGACTTATTTAAGGCATAAGTCTGGCTATAGACAAGCAAGTCGAGAAGTAGCGTCGATGATCAAATAACACCTCGTAGTAACAGACGACAAATAGTGTACCTAGACGAGAAGCTCCTATCTTGTTATAAGGATATTATTATATCCAATTATTTCGCACCCATTCCCATTGCTTGATGCATGTGCATCGTGCATCAACTCACTACTGGTATCAGATATCACTACTATTTGACGCCCGCTCTAAATCTCATCATGAAATCAAATATGCACAATAACTACAGATCCGTACACTTCCCATCAGCTTACCCACTGATGGGATTATCCCAAGCCCCACTGATCTCGACCACTAGGTTGACTATCGTTGTAACACACCACAGTGCGATCAGCCCATACCCTATCTTCCTCGTCATCATCCATTTGTTGTACGGCACAATAATCAGCAAGCCAAGTAGCGTGAGTATTAGTGAGACTCCGCTTATGATGAGCGTCCCACTGATCTCAACTTGGTAGGGCTTATACTTGATATGCTTGTCCGGATGTTTTTCATGATGGTGATTTGCGTCCGTGATCGTCATATACAGACCGCCGATGCCGATACCGAGCAGGATATTCAGCATCGGGCCGCCAAAACAGGCTGAGAGAGCCATCATTGGCGATCCGAGCCTGGCAATTGTGACATCGGCAACTAGATCTCCCAGTGAATTGCCTACTGCGAAGATTGTGAGGCCGAGGATCGCATCTGAGATGCCAAATATGACACCGAGGCATTTGAGGACGCCGACTACTTCATTGGCAATGGTAGCGATCCAGGAAACGGCGACGACAAAACCGACGAAGCAGAATATAACTCTGTTCTTGGGTGGCTTATCGGCACTGGTAGTGAGGATTAGAATGCCATAGAACGGGAGTGAGACAAGCAACGAGTAAAGAATCAGCTTGATTAAGAAGCGTGGGTTGCGCTCGTCGGTGTTGGCCCAGATTATCACAGCCACGAACAGAGGAGCTGTGAAAATCTGGAGAGAGAGTAGCCATCGATTCCAGTCTTTCGGCTCCAGGCTTTCCTTCGTTTCATTGCCGACGAGATCAAGGTCATTTAAAACACGACGCGTCTCATTTTGTTCGATGGGCACCATAGAACTACCGTGGGAACGCTCGTGGAGATGCTCCGTGGAGATTACCAAGTCTGCAATATTGTGTCCGCCAGTAATACCATGTCTGCCACCGCTGAATTTCCTGACGGAAGGTGAGCGATCCCGGGTCAGTGTCGATCGTCTGTACCGCTCCCATTCAGTCTCCAGCTGTTTTCCAACAGAGTCATCGGTTGAATCTGGTATCAAGGTGCTACTTCTGGTCGATCTCGACTGAGAGTCGATTCTGTGATGAGACGGCTGTGTCTCTGGTTCGTTATGTTCGCTTTCACCAGAAGCATCAACTACGGGAAGAGTGATGGCCAACATGAAAACGCTAGGAGCCGAAGCAACGCTGAGGAGCTTGTCCAACCAGGTTTTGTCTCTCATACCAGAAAGTGTAGGAAAAAGCATTGAGAAGATCAAATATGGGTCTGGTAGAAGTTTGTATGGCCACCATCTGATTGGAGATTCTTCCTCCTCCAATACATTTGTGTAACGCGAGCCCGTATCATGATTAGGATCAAAAAGTATTATACTAGGTGCTGCGGATCCTCTCCGGCTGTCTATAGGCAATTGCGAGTCGGTATAGACAGGAAATCGGACTAATGGTGATTGCGAGTTTGAGCGGGAACGGGAGCTACCTCTAGAAGTAACATTCGGTATTTGTAAACGAGGACATTCTGTTGATCTGTTGGTTCTTGGGGAGTAGATCGGTGACTCAGTCGCTAACCTGTCACGAGAGCTGAAAATACCACTTTGAAAATTCTTCGCTTCAGGTATAGAGTCTCCATGAGGGTTCAAAGGACCTTGGCTCTGCCGGGACTGTGAGCGTGAGCGTGAGCGTGACCGATCTAAGCTTGAAGTTCTTGATCGGCCATCTGTCGATGTAGGAGTGACTGCAACAGTTGGTGTGGTGTGCGCGTTTGGGGATTCGCCAGGTACCTGGAGGTGTTGAGGAAAGACAGGTGTCGTTCCAAGAACACCAACGTTCTTGATAGCCGCGACAGTGTATGCAGCTGGATCTGTCTTCTTGCTTCCAGCAGCAGTATTCATGGAGACGGCTCGACCGCGACTTGGGGAAGCAATGGGAGGACTTTCATGTAAGCCTTGCCGCTCGTCAGAGTCAGCCACGGCATCTGAGCCGTAATTATCGAGGTCGAACGTCAGATTTGGACGGCCTTCTACACCACTTGATATTCTTGTACTTCCCTGACCATCCAACTGATGAATCGCCCCACCCGCTGAAGGATCGTCGGAGTATCGGCGAAGATAAATCGGTCTCTGGTAGCCAGCAGATCTTTGTAGCGAGTTCAGTACGGACCTGAATTCCAACGCTCCCACAAGACTGGGACGAATCGGTGTGAGAGTATTTCTGCGATTTCCTCTGGGCCTCATCACTCTCATACCAGCAGCTACTTCTGAAGCGAGCGCGGCGGCATGGCCCCTGTCTTTGTCACTTTCACCGATGTCAAGCAGTTCTGGGCCTGGACTTGATCCTCTCTCGAGTGCGTCGAAATCCTCCTCGTCTCTGTACCGTACCATGCCACCACTATTGGTGCTACTAACATTATCGGCCACTTCTAATTCACCCGTGCTATTAATGAATTGCGATCTGGCAGCGGCTTGCCTTTTGCGACGATCTTCGTTGCGATGCTCCACCCAGTCCCAAATTCCAACGAAGATGACATAGACCACATAGAATCCGATCATAATGCAGCATTCCCATAAACGTAGATTTCCGTCGGCAAGGAATACCATGCTAAAACTCGCAGCAACCATGAAAAGGCCCGCATCGCGCACGAATGTCTTCTCGACATCAAAGTCCCGTACTAGGGCCATCGATCCTGCCACCACAGTTGTTATAAATCCTGCAGCGCCCATCAGCTCTCCAATAGCCATACTTCCACTATGCGAACTCATAGCTGCGAAGGTCGAAAAAACATCTGGACTTCCATTTCCAATTGCGAGAAGAGTTACGCCAGCCAATGCTTCGCTCATACCCAATACTGTAGCAAGGGTGTTCAGGTTAACGGAGAAGAAGTCGCTCGCAGCGATCCCGATCGTTGAGAATAATACGGCCAGCCATACCACCAGTATTATGAAGCCGACAGGTTTCGCATTGGGAAGTGTACAGTAGTACAGGTTGAGGTATGAAAAGAGGCCTGCCTCTTCGTCTGAGCAGTTCTCCCGAATGAAGGCGCATTTGTCTTCGGCTTCGTGAACAAGACGGCACTATACAAAGCTTGATCAGTACAGGATTTCAGTAGTATTCTGCTAATATGTCTCACCTCTAAATCTATTTTCACCTTTCGCAAAGGATCCAATTCCGCTAGGGCACGTCTTTGTTCAAGGCCATAATGATCGCCCTGGTTGTATCTCGCAGCTTGATCTGCGACAAGAGAGATGACGGCAAGAGCCGACAACACCAAGATTGTGATATAGAAGGCGCGCGAGCTTCTGAATGGTGGTCTGCGAGAACGTCTAGGCCCCGAGCTCGAGTTCATTGACTTCATTTCGTATTGGCATTGCACAGCACAAATGTAGTCGGCAACACCAGAGCGACTAGTTGAGAGGTGATGTGACCTTTGTGTATCACTATGATTCCAAGGAGTATAGGTAAAGAGACATGACTAGGTACTAGGAACTGACTACTCGGCGGCACACGCTTCTCATCAAAATTACGAATTCGCAAAGTCGCAAATGTGCTACGATACCAAGCTTTCGGAAGTATGACGTTTCCCTGACCGATTTAGATGGTAGTTTATGTCTTGGTAATGGAGTGTATTTGAAGATATATTCATTAGATGCGTCTACAAAGACTGGTAAAGCATAGGGTAGCCTGAAGCTGCTTGGAAAGAATACAAAATCAATACTTAACCCAAGGAAGAGACTGTACGGAGGAGTTGTTCATCGCAACGTTCGATTCTAGCTGTTCAAAACAGGGGCTGTCAAGATTGACCGCGCAGGGGGCCCCCCAACTTCAAAATATCAATAGCTAATACAACCTCTTTTTTACCACATTATGGTTACACTAACGCCTCCTGATTAGCCTAAGAGGAGCTAATGTGATACTATCATCTAGCGCGCTCGTTTCTTTGATGCCTTTGATTCCAAAGAAACGATGCTGCTATCGGCCAGATCTGTAAATCGTTAGATTTCACCCTACCTCCTGGTACAGCGCATGAATGGCTTGCGCAACGCGATTTACTTGGGTCTCCTGCATTCAGGAGGATCCGACAGCTTGCTTCGAGGCCTGGGCGCAAGACCAAGTTACCTGCATATGAAATCGCAGAAGTAACGAGCTCCAACGACCCCCTTCACGAACAGCCATACCAGGAACAAGCCGAAACACTCGAAAACAAGCCTTCTGCACGTACTTTACAGCTCCATACTGCGGTACAAGAAACCCTATTCTTCTGAAATCTCTAGGTCAAACAAGCCAAAACGCGTCCAATATGGCAAATAGCACGAAGAAACGACCCTTGCCGGCTTCTGGCAATACATATGATTTATGGAGTAGGTGAATTTCCAGTCAGTGAAGCTTCAGAATGCCGCGGAGTATTAGCTTCGTTACCCAGGGCAGGAGAGGTCTCTTGAAGAGACCACGACTTCTGGTTTAGATGTCACTATTCAGTAGCCGCGGGAGTATCGTACAACGACAAAAAGCAGGCTCATTTTCTACTAGGATCCAAAGGAGCCATCGCAGAAGACCTACAAACCGCGTAGGCCACGGAAAGCCATGTACCAAACCGATGAAGAGTACAACAAGCAAGTGGAAGAGTGGGAGGCAGCACAGCCAGCAGTAGAGGTTATACCTAAATGAAACGCCGTATCACAAATACCTTACTCTGAGGAGATCTTTCCTAAACATACCTAAGATATCAAGGCCTTAGAAGAGCGATGTAGCCATCGCTTTTGCCTCTAAGAGGATGGAGATCCTCCGCCCGGGAATAGGTCTGTTAATAATCCATGTGCGCGCCTCAAACTTGATGCAGATCTTAACATACTTATTCATCCGGCACAATCACCAGAACTGAATCCTATAGAGTCTGTCTGGTAGGTAATCAAGCAGCAATTACGTGGAGGAACGTGGCGTACGGTAGCAGAGTTTCAGGAGGCTATCCAGCGCGAATGGGATAGAGTTACAATCGCACAAATTCGGAAACGCATTAGAGAAATGCCCTGGATGTGTAGAAAGGTCCAGGAGCTTGAAAGAGGCTGAATTAGATCCTCGTGGTGTTAGTATGTACAATATAATTAATTTTGGAATTTGTTAGTAGCTCCTGCGCGGTCAATTGTGACAACTTCTGTGCAATACACTATGTGGCAGAATTGATGGCGCAAGGGCCAGCAGAGCCTCAACCAAGATCTGACGACCCATCTCACCGCCATATCACCACCATGGAGCCTTCTACACCTCAGAAACCTATTAGACGACGAGAATGGGATACTGTTACTCGAAGTCGCTTTTTTTAAGCCTTTGACGCTAAGTATGCCGACGATTCCCTTGATTCTGTCGCGAAACGACCTGACATTGGTATACCACATGCTACTGCACGTCGCTGGCTTAAACAACGCGATAAACCTGGCTCTTTAGCATTCAGACGAACAAGAAAAAGGGGTTCTAGATTAGGGAGGAAATCCATGGTTACCGAATCGGTTCTCAATACAGTAACAGACCAGCCGAATTCCATTCATGAAAAATCGTACACAGACCAGGTCAACGAGCTTGAATTGCCATGCGTCCCATATACCTTACAACACCATGCTGCCCAGGCAGGTGCCTGACGGTTCAAAAAGGCATATTTATCAGAGATTTCAGCTTCTAGTAAGACAAAACGTATACAATACGGCCAAGAACACCAAGACAAGGATATTATGGACTTTTGGCAGAATATATGGTTTACAAACGAAGTTGGTTTATTATAAGCTAGTCTGCAACACAAGGCCCAGTTCGAACTATGATATCCAGGTCAACAGCGTCGAAAAGAGAGTCTTCGAGAAGTTAAATTTTCTGGTTCCAACGTCACAATCCATTGCGCTGCTGGAGTCTTTTACAACCGCAAAGGCGCTCTCATCTTCTACAAAGGTCCAAAAGAACCATCAGAAAAGGGTTGTAAACCACGGAAGCCAAAGAGAACTATGTACCAGACCGATGGAGAATATAAAGAAGTAATAGAGGCATAGGAAGCCGCACAGCCAGAAGCGGAGGTTATACCTAAAGGCAATGCAATGTCACAAGAGTCATACGCTAAGGAGAACCTTCCCAAGCACATCGAAGAGATCAAAGCCTTAGAAGAGCGCTATGGCCATCGCCTTCACTCCCAAGATGAAGGAGATCCATCCCACGGTCATGGGTCAACCAACAACCTGTGTGCTCGCCTCAAACATGATGCAGAGCTCGAAATACTTGTCCGCCTAGCACAATCACTTGAACTGAATCCGATAGAGGCTTATTGGCAGATAGTTAAGCAACGATTAAGTGGTAGAACTTGGGAGATAGTAGCCAAGTTCAAGGCGGCAATTCAGAGGTAATGGGACACAATTATGATCCAACAAATCCAAAAACGTGCCAGAGAGATGCCATGGAGGTGTAAACGTGTCCAGGAACTTAAAGGAAAGCGAATTAGGTCTTCGCGGTAATATGCATGATAATAGCAGTTGATCAATTGTGTGGTGGCCCCTGCGCAGTCTGACAGACCACCCTACTAGGTGCAGGAATTGACTGCGCAGAGATCTGGGCACAGTATAAAAATCGTATTATTCTACAATATCACCACAGACTACTACGTATTTTATCTCCATTTAGCTCCTGAACTGTCTTACAACGCTTGCGCATCTCTCTAATCCGTCTACGAATCTGTGCGATTGTCATTCGGCCCCATTCGCGCTGTATCGCCTCCTTAAACTCTGCCACTATTTGCCAGTTTCCACCACGTAATCGTTGCTTTAATATTTGCCAACAAGCCTCAATTGGATTAAGATCTGGCGACTGAGGAGGGTGAACAACTATCCGTATGCCCGGATCACTTTTAAGGCGAAAAAAGCATTATTTCTTGATCGGTTACCATGAGAAGGATCGCCATCTTCTTGTAGATAGACTGGTCAGCCAAAACGTTTCTGTAGAACTAAACACTCTTGAATATGCTTTGGCAGAACCTCCTTAGCATAAAAGTCTTGCGACATAGCGTTCCCATTAGGTGTAATCTCTGCTTCAGGCTGCTGAACCTCCCATTGTCGCAAACGCTCTTGGAAATCTTCTGCTGTTTCGTGTTTGTATTTAACAGGCTTACGAGATTTAATAGTCTTCTCAGTGGGCTCTTTAGGATCTTTGTAGAATATCAGTGGACCCTTGTGATTATACGATACTCCAGCTGCAATATGCACTGTGACCTTTAATCCAGAAGATGTGACTTCTTGCAGATGTTCCTTTCGATGTTGTTGGCCTGGATTGATTGATTGATTGATTGATTTATTCATACACGGTTCCAGCCATCCGTTGGATAGCTATGCCGGAATGGCCCAGCTTTGGCACCAGTTGCCG